>BQNB010034859.1:0-51298 GCA_026074375.1 Tanacetum coccineum
ATGGTTTTTCCTTAAGGACACCTGCAAGTTGGTTTTACCCATTTGGTAAATTGCACCAGCAGTAGTAAAAACAGCAGTTACTACTGCTGCCTTTTCATTTGCATTTAAGCTAGCTTAATTAGGTTTTAGGTTTCAAAATTGAATAAGCTTTTAGTTTAGATATAGGATAAGATAGTTTATAACTTGAATTCAAATTTCTAGCTTATTTCTTAGGATTAATTTAGCCTTAAAAGTTCATCAAAAACCTCAAAAAGCCAAAAACAGTAGTAACTAGAACTTAGATTTTAAATTTTGATTTCTAGCTTTTAGAATTTGTTTTTATGATTTGGATTAACAGTTTATAAGTAGGTTGTTAAGTTTCCAAAAGCTCAAGCCCTGTTATAGCTTATTGTGCAATTTAGCTTATCTAGTTTTTGAGCTTAAAAAGATAGTTCCTGAGTTTACCTCTTAGATCATAGGATTTAGATAGCTTATAGTGTTTCCAGTTAAATTAGCTTATTTAATTTAGCTTTTACGCATCTTAAGCTTTCTAGAGCAACTTTTAGATTTGAATTTGAGCTTAAGAGGAGTTGTGTGCAAGCTTATAAGTCAATTTTAGCTTTTTGGAGCTTAAAAGCTCACTTTCTGTTAACAGCTTATTAAAAAGCTTTTTGAGTGCTTATTTTTGAGATTGAGCTTATAGTTTCTTTGTTAAAGTTGCTTAAAAGTTATCCTTAACAACTTTTGTTCTTTAAGTTTTTCATAAAAACCAAAAAAAAGGGAAGTGGAAGTCGGGGGTGAGCAAGACTTGAACCCCCGACCTCAACACCTCAACCTTTTATAAATACACACACACCACTCCCTACCTCAACACCTCAACACGTTTGTTGTTCGCAGCTTATTTTATAAGCTGTGATCTCGGGCTTATTTTTCCTAGGATTTAATTAGTTTAAGCAATTTTCTGTCATTTTTCTAGAATTTTTATAAGTCGTTTAGTATTTTTAAACATTTATTTTCTTTAAAAACTTTAAAAAATCATAAAAAATATAAAAATAATCAAAAAAATAAAAATCTTTTTTAGAAAATTTTCTTTTATCATAAAGTTCATTGGAAAATTAGTTTTGCTTTCGTAGGGTCTAAATTACAAAATTTCGTTTTCTAAAGAACGGGATTAGTTCTCGTTTTTGTTTTTCGTGTTTTAACGTTCATTTCAACTCCATTTTTGTTCTAGTTTTTTTAAACTTACTTTTTATTCAAATAGAGTCCAATTTAAAAGTAAAATTTAAGTTAGGTTTATTTTTAGCAAATTAAGGTTTTTGACCTCCGTTTAAGGGTCTCGTTTTGCGTTTTTAGTTAAATTTTGATTTACCGTTATTTGTCTTAGTGCTTAATTGTTATAATTTGTATATTTCAGCCTTTAAAAGTAGTTAATCAAATCATCTATTGTTTCCCATTCTAATCATTGTCCAAACAACAAACGTGGTTTCAATTTTACAAATCGTTGGGGAAATGACCCGGGGAATCATACTTCCCGGTTAATATACGTATTTTATTATATTATATATATTTTGAAGAGTTTCCTTTTTACCTTTGTCCTCAAGGGAAAATTGGTAATTTTCCATCGTATTATATATTATATATTTTACGTGAATCAACGATCGTCTAAGAAAGCTTTATCATATTTTTCAATCAAAAATTAGATTTCCCAAAATCTCGACCATCGTTTTCCGTGCCAAAGTTTCTGCACAAAACATACTTATTTCCAAACGCGCCAAAATTCATTTTTGATCCAAAAACTCACTCACGACACATCTAATATAGCCTATAATTCACACTTAACTTGCTCAATCAATTTATAACATCAACTAACTAATCGGCGCAAGATCTTGTCGATTTCATCACATGCAACGACTCATATCATTCAATAAACAAAAATGAGCAAAACAAAAATAAAAAGAGTGCTTACAATGCAATAACAAGCAAGATCGGACTCGATAAATGGTCACACTTGTCTCCTTTGTTCCTTGGGCCGTGACTTTGAACCCAAAACCAACCCGAAACCAACCCAAATCAAACCCAAATCAATCCAAACTAGACTAGTTAATAATTAATTAAACAAAATGCACCTTTGTGTGCCTCCTCCTTGGTTCGAACCCTCAATCGAACCTAAAACCTTCACCTTTTTTGAATTAAAAACTTCCCACTGATATTTTTCCCCAATCTTATTTATCTATTACTTGAACCAAAACCTTTTTATTTCAAATAAATCCAAACTTGCTCAAACCTTATTGCATGTTACCTTTTCTTCCATGGATGATCCTAAATAAGCTTTCTAAACAATATGGAGTAGCTAGAAAAATAAAAATACCTATGGTGTGTTTGTTTGGGCACTCATTCGAACCAAAAAGAGAAGAGGGAAACAAGAAAACCAATTTCACTTGTCCTTAACTTGAGCTATAACATTTTTGAGTGAGGTTTAGATGTATTTTCAAGATCAAAAATTAAAAAAGGTGAGTTTGTGTGTGTGTGGTATTCGGCCAGACCAAGAGACAAAGAGAGGGAGAACACAAATTTCTTTTTGGCCAAAGTCGAGGAACAAGGACGACAAGGTTCACAAAATAATTATTTATGATCATAAAAAATAATAACGAGACACGTCGTAAATTTTTACGAGGCTCAAAACGGTTATCAAACGTGCGATCAAACGGTGACTCGCGAAACGTCAAAAATAAAAATTTCAATTTCCGTTCGTAATAAAATACAAAAATAATTATTTATGACAAATAAAATTAAATGTCATCATTCGCTCATACGAATTTATAAATTAATATATATGACGTCGAATTCGCAATCGTCGTACACATTATGAAACTCGGGTTGTTACAGAATGGCCAACATGTAGTTGGAAGAATGATGGATACTGTAATGAAGAAAACTTAGGTGGAGCTTACATAGTTGGAAATTCGCTCCATTACCAAGATTATGAATGGTACGAAGCCTTGAAGGATATCAAGCTAAAAGAAATAGCTTTAAGAAATAAAGCTATCATGGAAGGCTTAATCAGTGATGATGAATCAAGCAATGATGGTTGAAGAAGATGGGAAAGCCATGAAATTACCTACCACGATCACGATTAAATAGAATATGAGAATAAAACTCATGATGAAAGACAAGAGTTATGTGAAACTCATGAACCGCCGGTGTGAAATATGAGAAGATTCAAGATGATCAAGTATTCATTCGGACAAGACAAAGAGTATGTTGCTATTAAAGAATATGAATACGACGATTTGGCAAAAACAAACGATGATGCGTGCCGAGCATACCAGGAAATCTTTCGGATGATGGACGAAGGATGGATGGTAACTAGAGCTGAATGAAAAGGGAAGCTAGAGAAAAGTCTAACTTAAAGACTTCACTGTAAACAAAAGTGCTTCCCAGGAGACAACCCGGAATGTTATTTAATTTTATCGAGTCTGTCTTCCCAGACATCAATACAGCGTAGCCGCTCCATACCATACGGCGTATTGATTGTCTGGACGTTATCAGTCTTTACTTTTTATGCACTTTAAAAACATTATTGCAAGTTCTGGCAATATGGCGTATTCATGCACATGATACGACGTATTCACCAGACTGACCCGTATTTAGTTTATTTAGTTTAAATTCACCGTAGGTACCAAGATAGGAATGCATCATTTTCCTATTTTTACATAGGACCTCGTGAAAGAAATATCGACGAATATTGGTGGAGAATTTACAAATCTTGAGATCTTGAAGTGTTGGAGTCTTGAAACCTCAAGACGGCTGTTCAACATGAATTCTTGCTTAATAAATCAACATGGAGATATCAGGGGAGTTTCTCATTCTAATTTTTTTTAATTCCTGTATTTAATGTTTTATCTATACAAAAAGGACGTTGTATAATTCAAGTGGGGGATGGGAATTAGAATGTTTACTTGTCCTAATTTTCACACTAAAATGTTTAAATTATGCTCAAATTTAAAAAAATTTCAAGCATATTTTTGTGAAATTACTTGATACATAACTAATGTGCTATCGTTGTATGGTATATTTAAGATGATTCAAGTTTTAAATTTATAGTTTGCCAACTAAACCAAAAACAACACTTTAACGGGCAGTGTACCCGATCGATAGTAGTTTCGTGGTAAGTAGGGTGTCGAACACTTGAAACGAGGTTAAATCTATCAATTCAATTAATACCTTGGTTATCTAATCTAGGTTAGTTCTATTCTATTCCTATGTTAAACCTATGTCAGTCTAAATCCTAGTTCTAACGGGAAAATGGGGTTTTCAGCCTAAGAGACTGGCACGGTTTGGTCGGTAACTACAATCAATTCAAGGCACTTTTACCCATGCAAGCTAATTAACAAAAGATAAAAGAGCGGTCGAACCTTATATAAGAAAACTGTATTAACCATTATTAATCCGATTAGAACGTTGGTTTGTTTATTTAGTGCAATGATTTCTTCTCTTGAGGTGGCATATCATTCTTAAGACTTAGGCGTTACATCATCCTAAGACCTAGACACGTTAATTCTGTCACAATTAAAGCATCCGCATAAAGCATCCTTATTTGCTGATTATAATCTATCTTAGGGATTAAAGCAATGGTGATTCATGTTAAACCCTAGCTCTATAGAGACTTACTCACTTTACCGCTTAAATGGCAATTTAAACACAATAAGTCTACTTGTCCAATCTATCCAATGGAATCAGAACGTTTACTTGTTGAATTATCTAGACCAACCTTGCTAGTCAACACGATCATCAACCATGTGCAATATCCATTAACTGAGTTAAAGCCCGAAAGCGTATCCTAGACAACAGACTTAGAAGGACAATATCAGTTGTACCTATAATCTCTAGATGTTAATAAATCACTAAATGAAGAGCTATCCCCGGACTCTAGATCTTGCTTGGTCCGCTTCAACTAGATCCATTTTGAATGAATAGGATCGCATACAAAAGCGCGTTAAACAATATAAATTGATAAACTATAAACAAGCCACTCAACGATAAAATTAAGAAATCGAAATAAATTATAATAAAAACATCAGATCTTTCATAAAAAATGCTAATACCCGAAGTATTACCCTTCAAAAACGTCATAATAAATAGAAATAATTATTTTAGCCAGGTAAACTAACCGGTTAAACGAATGATACCAAAAACTGACGATTTATAAAGTATATGGAATTACACGATGTCTCCTATGGAATTGAATACGTTGCTCGACCTCTTCTGCTCTTTTTCTCCTCTGAAAATTGACTTTTGTGGTTTAGGTATCGAGAATATGATTTAGCACCCCTAAAACTCATTTTTGAGTTTTCTATTTATAAGGTCTGGAAGTCGGTTGGATACGGCGTATCTAAGAGTTAGATATGGTGTATTGGGGATTTCTTAGAGTAGGGACCACGTTTGATATCTTCCAGAATATTATATTGATTCCATATCTTGAATACGGAGTATTGAGTCCTCTGGATACGGCGTATTGATCTTTATTCCTCTGTGGTCTTTGGTGAGTGCATGCACGGATATGCCGTATCTTCTTTGATGGATATAGCGTATTGGTCTTCAGAATAGTAATCTTTAAAATATCTTCATTTAAGCTCCAGAATGCGCTTCTTTTGCCAACTTTCACCAATTACTCCATAATTACTGCAATTCTTAAATATAAACGATTAAGTAACAATTTGTTAGGAATTAAACACTTCAGAGTTAGTACTGCTAAGCTAAGAGTTAGTACTGCTCAAGATTACAACTGTCAGTACTAAACTAGTCAGTTAGTACTGCTAGAGTAAGTTAGTACTGTCAGTACTAACTTAAAGCTGTTGAAGAACTTAGTACCGCTATTGTATAAGTTAGTGCTGCTGATGGAAGATTAATGTTGCTAAAGAGTTAAAGCTGCTGCAAAGATAAGAGTGATTCAAGTCAAAGCTGTTGAAGAGACTACAGCTGTGTGAAGAGATAAGTATGAGTTATTTTAGGAAAAGATTATTGATTGATAGAAAAGATCTTGTATATCTTTTAGTATGGTAAGTTAGTAATTGTAGTTTGACTATGACTCCTTGTGTCTATAAAAGGAGATCATAAGTCATAGAGAAAGATAGACAATCACAATACTTCTCATACACATCTCTTAGATTCATAGCTTCAAGGTTGTAAACCCTAGTACTAAGATAGAGTACTCGTATTATTATCATTAATAATATTGAAGCTTGTTGGTTATATTGTTCTTCCTACTACATCATTATTACTGTTTCATTGGTATTCTTCTTAGTGGTATAAACTAGATTCCGCATAGTTTATATCATATACACAAAGCTTCACACTTAGTACCTTTGGATTTATCCAAGGATACTAAACCTTATATCTAACTAAGGAGTTAAAGATCTGTTCAAGTGGGATCTACAAGTGGTATCAGAGCGAGGTTGAGAAGCTTTGAATAAGAAGAACCATTCTACACACAAGATCTGAGTGACCAGGCTAAAGAAGGACCTACCAATTTTGCACTTATGGCTTATACATCTTCAAGTTCTTCAAGATCAGATTCTGAGGTATCAACTTGTTCTAAAACCTGTATAAAAATGTATGAAACCCTTAAAACTCAGCTTGAGGACTTAAGAGTAGAGTATAATAAATCTGAGTTTAATCTAGCAAATTATAAAAGAGGGTTAGCGTCTGTAGAAGAGAGACTTGTCTTCTACAAGAACAATGAGGTCATCTTTACTGATCAAATAGCTGTATTAAAAAGTGATGCCTCATTCAATGAAGCAGAGATTATTGCTCTTAAGTCTTATATAGAGAAACTTAAGAAAGAAAAAGAGGATAATCTGCTTAAAATTAACAACTATGATAATGCCACTAAGAGTTTGGATAAAGTGATAGGAAGTCAACTAGTAGATAACAATAAAAAGGGTTTGGGGTACAATGCTGTTCCTCCTCCACCTACAGGTTTATTTGCACCTCCTATCATTGATTTGTCTCAATCTGGCATTGAGAAGTTTAAAGAGCCTGAATTTGCAGGCTATGGTGTAAAGGTAATTAAGATTGTGTCTGAGAATTCCTCTGTTGAGATTAAGAAAACACTAGATGCACCAATTATTGAAGATTGGGAATCAGACAGTGATGATGAAGATGATAAGCCTAAGCATAAAGTTGTTAAGAAAACAGTTGACTCTAAAACTGTTAAACAAGATATGGTGACAGATGGTCAAATAAAGAAGAAAACTGTTTTTACTACTGCTGCTAAGATAGAGGTTGTTAAACCTAAACAACAAGAAAAACCAGTTAGGAAACCAGTGAAATATGCTGAAATGTACAGGTCACAAAAAGCCTAGAGGGAATCAAAGAAATTAGAATAATCAGAAGTCCCATCAACTAGGGAGTGATTTTTGTGATGAACAATAAAGCTTGTTTTGCTTGTGGAAGCTTTAACCATCTGATAAAAGATTATGAAAAGAAGGTACAAAAACCTATATGGAACAATGCTAGAATGGTAAATCATCATAATTCTCATAGAATGTCTTACCCTCATCCAAAAAGAAACTTTGTTCCAAAAGCAGTCTTAATGAAAACTGAGATGAGACCAGTTAATGCTGCTAAGCCAAAGGCTGCATATAATGTTATCAAGAGGAATAGATTTAATGATGTTAAAGCATCAGCATGTTGGGTCTGGATGCCAAAGAACAGAGTGGTAGATCATGTATCCAAAAACATCAGTGCATCAGTTACTTTGAAAAGATTAGATTACATTGATGCACAAGGAAGATTCAAGTCTGTGATGGCTTGGGTTCCCATAAGAAGATGATTTGGAGGATCCTTCCAAACAGGGGAGGATATGAAAAATGCTCATATTAATGAAGATCACTTTTGTTCAGATGGATGCACAGGCTCAGGGGAGGCAAGAGTGCAGCAAAGAAAAAGAAGAATCCAGAGAAGAGTGCAGCAAAAGCAGAAAGACCAAGAAGATGAAGTGTTTGGAAGAATCCTCTCAGCAAAGAAAATGAAGGTTTAATTCAAGAAACTTGATGATTTGGAGGTAAATCACAAGTTTAGGGGAGGATTGTTGGGAATTAAACACTTCAGAGTTAGTACTGCCAAGCCAACAGTTAGTACTGTTAGAAGAAAATAGTTAGTACTGCTCAAGATTACAACTGTCAGTACTAAACTAGTCAGTTAGTACTGCTAGAGTAAGTTAGTACTGTCAGTACTAACTTAAGGCTGTTGAAGAACTTAGTACTGCTAGTGTATAAGTTAGTGCTGCTGATGGAAGATTAATGCTGCTAAAGAGTTAAAGCTGCTGCAAAGATAAGAGTGATTCAAGTCAAAGCTGTTGAAGAGACTACAGCTGTGTGAAGAGATAAGTATGAGTTATTTTAGGAAAAGATTATTGATTGATAGAAAAGATCTTGTATATCTTTTAGTATGGTAAGTCAGTAATTGTAGTTTGACTATGACTCCTTGTGTCTATAAAAGGAGATCATAAGTCATAGAGATAGAAACACAATCACAAAAGACAATCACAATACTTCTCATACACATCTTTTAGATTCATAGCTTCAAGGTTGTAAACCCTAGTACTAGAAAGAGTACTCGTATTATTAAGTTTAATAATATTTAAGCTTGTTGGTTATATTGTTCTTCCTACTACATCATTATTACTGTTTCATTGGTATTCTTCTTAGTGGTATAAACTAGATTTCGCATAGTTTATATCATATACACAAAGCTTCATACTTAGTACATTTGGATTTATCCAAGGATACTAATCCTTATATACAAGCTAAGGAGAGAAAGATCAGTTCGAAGTGGGATCTACCCAATTCTTTGCAATAACTATACAAAATGGGTTAATAACACGGGATAAATGATGCTATAAAATAAACATTATTTGATGTCATCAAATATCGCCCCACTTGAATCCTACTTGTCCTCAAGTAGCCTTTAGAAGTTTATAAAAATGTATCCCTAAGGATATTTTCCGTTAAAGCACTTTTTCAATCTTTTACAAGTACACAACCAAACACCTTATGAAATAGGAAGATGAAAACACTCAAATCACTCAACTAATCTATATGGTAACATGTAACTAATTCTCTCAATTGCTCGGTCGTGACGAGTATTCTATCATAAGCTTGGCAAGGATACACATCTCCACCGCTAAAGCTAAGGAGTAACAAGTTTATAAATGTAAATATGGGTTTTTGTATGGAAGGCGTATGGTTGATCACTCTACAATCTTTCACCAGAAGTACCACTCCAACAAGGCAGCTGTAGCACACATACACACCCAGAATGCCAGGATAGACATGTGTGTTCGATCACATCCCCATTCGAATTTAACCAACGGTTAAGATGAAGAATGATATAGGGTAGGAACATTCTAACTTTCACCAAAAGTCATAAACCAACGAGGTACAAGACATGAATACATGGCCGTAACGACGGAATAGACATGCATCTTCGTATAAATCTTCATTCGCGTAAAACCAGCTGCTAATCATCAGGTGAGATGGAAGTAAATTGTTGTTAAACAAAAATCAAGAAACAAATAGATTAAGACTTAAGATACAAGTTGTTAGACACTTATTTCCCGATTTTAAGTTTTTTTATTACATTTCTAGCTTTATTCAGTTCCAGCTTATTTCTTAGCTTATTTTTAAGTGCATTTGGCTTATAAGTATTAGTGTCCCAAAGTCATTCCTTGTCATTCACAAACACCAATCATCATCGCTTTCGATTTGTTCCATCTCTAGCCACGTTGGGACATAACGTACCCGGGAACATTTTAATACCTGGCTCCGGATTTATAAGTCTCGGCTTGATTCGACCCTTGTTGGAAATAGTATACTTATATCCATTTAATGATCATAACTTTGTCAGGGTTGAGTTCAGGCGAGTCAAATTTGGCGCCGCTCCGGAGGCTAGTGAAAAGATTATCGCTACACGTATTGACAATTTGTGTTAAAACTGTGAATATTTTCTTTAAAAAAACAAGAAAAGTACAAAAAATATTTTCATGTTTCTTTTATTAGTATAATTAACATCTAAAAACAAACAAAAAAAACAAAAATTAAAAACAGTTTACCATAAAAAGAAATAAATTCACAAATTGGTAATAAATATGCAAAATATAATATTTCTCAATTGTATGTATTATCGAAAATAACTTTTTTCCGGGTGGAAGACTTGAGTTGTTCCCAAATTCGAACAAAAGATTCAATAACTTTCCATTATTTGTGTCTCTTACGACTTACGGCTTCACCTTGGAAAAGTAAACAAACTATAAAGTGGATAAGGAGGGTTGTTCCTAGGAACTACGACCCGAAAGGAGAAATAAGCTTCGCGCTATTCCTACTCCTCCGCTCACCTGTGCGTTTATCTTTTTGAGAGCTACCGTGAAGTAAGTAGATTATTTGGTAGAAGTTGTCTTATCTCATTGTGTAAAACCCTAAAATCAGAACAAGTGCAAAATTACTAAAATGCCCCTAATGCAAGAAAATTTTATAAAAGCTTAAATAAATTTATTCAAGTGTTATAAATTTTGAAAATACATCATGTGACAATTATAAAAAAAAATTATGTAAGATTAAAATACTATATGTTATACAAGAAAAATAATAAATATTATAAATATTTATTTGTTAGCCGAAATTCATTTATAAATACTTATTTATACATGTAAATTATGTCATTTAAATTAGGAAATAATAACAAAATAAATTATAAATGTCAAGGATTATTCTAGAATTATTAAAAATCAGAAATGGGTTCATTTAAAAGCCCGATAAATTTCGGCATATCCTTTATTAAATTCATTTCTATCCATTTTTTCCATTTTAAAAACCTAAAAACATAGATCACAATTCCAAAAAAAAAACTCATTAAAGCGGCACAACATTTTTATAACAAGCAAGTGGACGATTTTCTAGGGTTCTTGGGTAGAACAAGGAGCTAAAAAATTATTGGTTCATTGTGTTTAGAAAGCCGTTGATTCTAATTATTGGTGTTTTCTTTGAGATTTGAAATTCCATACCGAACTCAATAAAATCATAAAATCAACCATAATTATTCAAGGTAATTTTATAACTCAATTTTACATTATATAAATCTAAATGTTACATTAGAAAAATTACCATGCAAGTTATTTTGATTTATAAGCTTAACATGATCTAAACCCTAATAATTGCAAGAATTGTATTTCGGTATCTAAATAAATTGTATACTTACGATTGTTATAATTTTTATGACTTTATAATCAGAGTATGAACAGATAAATGTTATAAAATTGTAAAAAAGATTAGATAATTATTGTGGAATTTTCAAGTCATTGCCAATTTTTGAATATGAAGGAAATGACGAATAAATTGGAAAACGAATTAGGTAGGGTTTTTATAATTTCCCAGGTCAATACATTCTAATGAATGTAATAAAAATTATGTAATTATTGGAAAATCGCTAATTAGGGTTTTTGTGCATTATTGGTTACACACAATTTGTGTTTATAAAAGTATAAGTGGGTGTTGTGTGTAATTTTTATCCTGAAGACTTTGGGCAGATTATAGCATGTATATAATGTATGAAGAATCTGATAAAATAATTGGAGAGGCTATACAATGTCATTTGATAATTGTTTATGGGTTAAACATATTGATATATCAAATCATATAAAAATTCGAATTGGTATTAAAACTTGAGGGACTAAAGTGTAAATTAGAAAAGTACAAGGTATGGATCAGTAATTAAGTATTAAAAGTAAGAAAATACCATATATGATATTATAAGGGGCTTGTTTGCAAAAATGGATAATTAAAGTATCATGTTTAATTAAATGGATAATAAAAGGATTAATGTACGTAAATTATGTAAGATCAAGGATTTGGATGTAAAATAAAACAGAATAGAAACCCTGCTATTTATATAAACCTGCTATTTGATAGAAACCTGCTATTTAAGAAACCTACTATCCTATAAGAAACATGATATTTAGGAAACTTACTATTTTATAAAACTGTAATTTATAGAAGCATGCTATTTGATGAAACTTACTATTTTATAAAACCTAGCTATTTTTTGAAAAGTCTATTTTAAAGAAAGCCTATTTTTGGAATGGTTAATTATTGGCAACTTTATTAAATCAGGAAATTTATCATTTAATGGAAAATTTAATAAAGAAAGCTAATGTTTTTGGAAACTTACAATAAAATAGAGCTGCTATTTTTGGAAAGTACCAATGTCAACAAGAATACAAATCAAGAAATATATTAAACAAGGACTATGTGAAACAATAACGTACTAATCAAGAAATCCATGGCTAATTATAGAAAGTAACAAAAAATAGAAAGTTTACTAAAAAATAGAAAAGTTGTGCTAAAAATAAGAAAGTTGCTAAAAAATGAAAGTAACCTTAATCATGAACAAGTAACTTTATATGTCCTTTAACATGTATGATCGAATTAAAGCAGGATTAGCTTTCCATCAACTATCCTATCACTATCCGTTACTCGCTCTGCGGGACTAAGGTACGGATAATTCCGTCCTTATCAGTAAAGGTACGGATATTCCGTCCTTTCAGTAAGGACATTCTTTCTTTTCATGATTCATCCCCAGAACTGCTATGCTTCCCCATTTTTATGTCTTTTGCCATGATCCTTTACATGTTTGATTTCAAGACTTATTCTATTGCCCGAGCTATATATACGCATGACCATGATTTACATGACTTACCACCTAGTCATGGAGGTACCATGACCGTGACACATGAGGCACCTGTGTCACGACTCTTTCGCGTTGAGAGTGATTTCACGCGGCGTCCCTTTTCATGTTACCAGATTATATTTCATGTTTGGCCATTATTATTCAGGGGCGTATGGGTGCATCCTAGTTTACATGTTTACACGTTCATGGTGATTGGTTGGTGTGTGCTCTACATCCCATCACATTGGAGCTGATCCCTCCACCCATATTATTATAAGAGGTCACCCCTCTATTACATGTTGAGGCAGCCCCTCTATTATATGCATGTATTCACGATATAATTATTATGACATGTTATGATTTATATGAGCTCGTGGGCATTCCTTACTTATATGTGTTTATGCTTTCCATGATATTCCCCTATTTCTTAGATTCCTCATAACATCCATGATATTCATGACATCTTTTACTTCATGTTACCCAGGTCTACATGTTTCATACGAAATTCCTCATGACATCTTTTACTCCATATTGTCCATGTTTACATGTTTTACACTTAGTTCCTCATGATGTATCTCCCTCAGTTTCCTCATGACAATTATGACATTTCATGATATTTCTTACCTCATAATATCCAGACTTTATACGTTACAACTTTCCTCATAACTCTTATGTATGTTTTCATGACACTCACTTACTCCTATATTTTCCATGACTTTCATGATTTACAAAAATGTCTTTCATCTCATTTTATCCATGCTTTGCATGTTCCACAGTTTTCCCCATGACCTACCCTTCAGATTCTCCACAACACATATGATATCACACGACATCTTGTACCCATGTTAAACATGTTTTCCTATATTACATTTCCCTCATGACTTACCTTACAGATTCTCTCATGACACTGACGATTCATATTCCGCTGCTTCATGTTTATTTATTCATGATTTATATTTATCTTACTGTATCATTTTATCCGTTCACTGAGCAATCGTGCTCAGCCGTATTTCTTTTCATGTTTCTTACGGCAGGTACTTGGCGATGGGATTTTGGGCAAGAGAGATGTACTTAGGATGAGAGCTACCCTTAGACTTACTTTATTATATGGACTTCCTCATGTTTATGCTATCTAGGACACGTATTGTGTCCTTTAGAATTCCATATGTTTATTTCATGTTGCATTAATAAGGGGAGCCGACGTTTAATTCCGGCTTTCTCGCTTGTAATTTATTGCTATGGCTTATACCTTTATTATGCTTTGATATGACACCATGATTATGACGTTTCGGCCTCCTTTTCGGAGTGGGTCGTTACAATTATGGTATCAGAGCTAAAGGTTTCGACCTGTAGGCTCTAAATCATGACCTGTGAGGATTGGGTAGACACTAGGTTATTCCATGATCGACAAGCATTCTTTTCACTTTTTGACCCTCAAACCGTTTAAATCATTATCTTACCTTCGATGATATCAGATGGCTATCCCTCATACCGATATTGAACTCACTACGGTCATTCAAGCAGCCGTACAAGCCATGCTCCCTCAGATTCGCGAATAGATTCACGAAGAATTCCGGGATGGTATTGGACCGTCTAATGGTTCAGGTGAGAATCCTCCACCAGTCACTATCCATACTCGGTTTGAGCGCTTTAACAAGCAAAATCCCCACTCATTCGATAATGCGGCAGCTCCTAAAGACGCAGAGAATCGGATATCTCAATTGGAGGAGATTTTAATGTTTTCAAGACAAGGTTGGCTGTGTATAAGTTTGAAGGCGACGAGTTAGCTTGGTGGAAGGCCTATGAGCAGACTAAGAAATTCCGTTAGAATTTTCACAAATCTATTCCCAACCATCTCATGTGCATACCGTTCACCGGTATTGCTCAGTTTCCTGATGTTGCTCACAACTTGGAAATTCTACAGGACCAGGAGGATTGCGATGAGTCTGAGCGATCAGGGAAGAAGTAAAAATTTCAACAAATTAAAGGTTGCGACCTTATTCCATGACTTCACCATATTCCATGTCCTTACTCCCTTATCTTACAGATCATGCACCACTCGACCATTATTTCTGATATAAGAATGGAGATTGGTAGCAACCGGTCACCCAGCAGAGTAATGTTCAGAGTCACGATCAGAATAACAACCGTCATGGACATGACAGGCAGGACGGTAGTGACAATCACCGCAATAACAACCAAGACTCTGGGAATAACGACAAGTTTCTTTTAAATTTTAGTCTTCAACCGCTTGGTAACACGATCCTAGCATCGAGACGATAACAAGAACTCCGGTAATGGACGCGACCAGAGGAACAGGAGTCAGCAGTCCAACCGACCTGTTGATTCTGATACTTTGACTTAAATTTACAAGTTTATTTTCCTTAACTTTTCAAGACTCAGGTCTCATGTATATCTCCTAAATCAGATTCCCAGCAATCCAGGGTATTCCCTGAGAGTTGTACCCTCCTGTTTATGCCAAATGTGGTTGTAGAGACTCAGGAGAGTGTCGTCATGCTGCCAGAAATTGCTTCAAGCGCGGCCAGACTGGCCACCTTCAGCAAGATGGCAAGAAGGACACTACGGCAAGTACCTCTGGTCACGCTGACAAGGAAACCAGATATATCCGGCCGTGTCTTTGCAATTTCGCAGAATCAGACCACTAATATCTCAGGTACCATCACTGACACATCACTTATCTTGGAACTGCAGTGTTTGTTTTAACTGATACGGTTATGACGCATTCCATTACATCTACCACGTTTATCTCATGTATCACAATGACACCTACATTTCCCGACCATGTATCATGTATAACCACACCCATGAAAAACTCCGCTCATAATATCCATGTGTATAGAGGTCTTTATCTACTGTTGATGACAAGATCCGTCCTATTAACGCACTTTCTCTAAACATGTGCGTATTTCATGTGATTCTAAGTATAGACTGTGTAAAGGCGCACCTCGCTACATTTAACTATCACTCATATCGTATTTTGTTCAGTGATATTCATACTCTCGAATTCATCTATCATGGTTTCCGACCAGGAAAGTATGAGAAAATCATTTCTGTTATATAAAATTTATTTCTACTTTACAAACACGTACCTTACTATCTCATGGCTGCGAAAGTTTTCTAACTACCATTCATGACACGACTTCTCACGTTCCTTCTATTCATGTCGCGTTTCTTCTATTCATGATCAGCCGATTATTTCTGAATTCCGGATGTGTTTCCAGAAGAACTTCCAGGAATATCTTCTATCTGCGACGTCGAGTATGACATTGAGTTTGCGTCCGGAGCAAAGCCTATTGCAGAAGCTCCTTATCGCATATCTCCAGTTAAGTGGTAGGAGTTAAAGGATAAAGTTACAAGAGTTGTTAGGACAAGGTTTTATTCACCCAAGTGTATCACCATGGGACGCATCAGTTCTGTTTGTCAAGAAGAAGGACGGTAACATGAGATTATGTATCGACTACCGTAAATTGAACAAGATCATCATCCGAAATCGTTATTTCCCCTCACGTCTCGATAATTATTTGATCAATTCCAGGGTGCTAAGCATTTTTCCAAGATTGAAATTACGACCTGGTTATCATCAGTTATGATTGAAAGTGCAGGACGTTTCCAAGACTGCATTTCATACACGTTATGGTCTTTATAAATTCTTGATCTTACCCATGCTTCAGCGGTATTTATGGAGTCGGTAAATCGAGTTTTCATAAATTCTTAGACAAGTTCGTCATCATGCTCATTGATGACATTCTGATTTTCTCTAAATCTAATGAGGAACACGAGGACCATCTTCGCACTGTTATACAGATTTTACGACAAGAGAAATTGTATGCCAAGTTTTCCAAATGCAAGTTCTGGTTGAGTAAAGTGGTATTCCTAGGTCATGTTGTTCCAGCAGAAGGAATTACTATGGATCCGGCGAAAGTTGAGGTTGTCACTAAATGGCCAAGATCGACGTCTGAGACCGAAGCACGCAGTTTTCTGGGGTTAGCTGGTCATTATCACAGAGTTGTTGAAGGTTCCTCACGGTTGGCCTTACCCTTGACTAAACTTACACGAAAGGATGAGAAGTTGTATGGACCGGAGAGCGAGAGAAGACCTTTGAAGAACTTAAGCAACGTTTAATTTCCACGCCTATTCTTACTCTTCCATCTGATTCAGATGGATTTCAGATTTTCAGAAATGCTTTCTTAATAAGGGCATTGATTGTACACTCATGCGGCATGAGAAAGAAATTTCCTATGTTTCACGTCAGCTAAAGCCCTAAGAAATGGACTATCATACTCATGATCTGGAAACTAGAAACTGTGTTTTCACACCCAAGGTTAGGAGATACTATCTCAATGGCAAGTCAGGTGACACTTTACCGATCATAAGAGCCCAAATATTTCTTTATTATTATTTGAACAAATCTGTTCATTCTCTACCAAATTGTCAAGATTATTCTGATAGTAAAATTGCAAGGATATTCCAACAGGAGATCGTGCAACTACACGGTACTCCGTCAGCGATTGTATCCGATAAGGATCCACGTTTCACGTTTCGTATTCTGGAAACTCATACTCGTCAGGAAGGTTATACCAACAAGCTTAGTAGACCATTAAAACTTTCAGCCAAATTATCTTGTTTCCTTGAAAGTATCGCCTACGAGTGGAGGCAGACGTTTTGGTATTACAGACAAGATTTGTTTCATCAGACCATTCGAAATTCTCGATCGCGTCGTGAGATTTCTTATCGTTTGGCGTATCTCCTCAGCTATCACACGTTCATGATGTATTTCACGTGTTTTGTTCAGAAGTCACAAGTATCATTCCTTTCACGATGTCTCTTATCCACACGATCAGATTCATGAGGACTTATCTCACCTTAATGAACCAGAAGCTATTCTAAATTGTCAAGACAGAGTCATGAGGAACAAAACGATCCCTTTTGTCGAGATTTCTTGGAGGAATCATCCTTCTTTTCAGTCATGTCATGTTTCTAATTCGAGGACGAATTATTCTTTTAAGAGGGGAAGAAGTTGTAAAACCCTAAAATCAGAACAAGTGCAAAATTACCAAAATGCCCCTAATGTCAGAAAATTTAATAAAAGCATGAATAAAATTCAATCAAGTGTTATAAATTATAAAGTACATCATGTGACAAGTATAAAATTTATATAAGATTAAAATATCTTATATTATGCAAGAAAAATAATTATTTCTTATATTTATGCATTTTGCCGAAATTATTATAAGTTAATTACTTATATTATACAAATTAAATATAAAATAAAATAGGATAATTATAAATTAATTTAGGCAAATTAAAAATCTGATTTTATACTTTGAAAAAGCCCAAAATCACGGCATCTTCTTTAGTATATCTTTTTATATACAATTTTCATTTGTAAACTTCTTAAAAACCATTTCCGAAACCCTAAATAATTGAAGTGGCGGCACCATATTTTTTTCAAGGCAAGGAACGATTTTTCTAGGGTTCTTGGGAGTACAAGGGAGCTAAGAAAATTATTGGTTCATTGATTTGAAGCTTGATTCGATTTATGGTGTTCTTTTGAATTCGAAATTCCTAGCCGAACTCAATAATTCATAAAATCATCCATAATTATTCAAGGTATTTTTATAACTCATTTTACATTATATAAATCTGATATGTTCATGAGAAGAATTACCATGCACGTTATTTTGATTTATTAAGCTTAAACATGATCTAAACCCTAAATAATTGCAAGAATTGTATTCGGCTCTAAATAAATTTATACTTTCGATTTTATAATTTTTATGACTTGTATATACTCATGTATGAACAGAAAATTGTTAGAAAATTGTTATTAAAAGATTTGCTAATTTTGTGAGTTTTTATTTGCCGATTATGAAAAACAAGGAAAAGGAAGAAATAAAATGAAAACAAAATTTAGGGTTAGGGTTTGCTTATTTTTATAGTGTATAATTAATTCTTATGATTGTGTAATGATTGCCTGATAATTGGGGAAAAATTAATTAGGGTTTTGTTGGATTAATTTCTAGCCGTGTGCATGTATTAAAGTTATAAGGGTTGTTTTTGTTGTGAAACAACGACCTAATAGCAACACATATATTGATGTATGGAAGGAGAAGAAAGTAGAGAGAATCGAGACAAGTATTTCATTGAGAGTCATCCCATTACAATATATACAAGTCCGTATATATAAGCCTCTAATCATCAATATATGTGTTGCTATTAGGTCGTTGTTTCACAACAAAAGACAAATATTCGTGAGAAGGATAAAAAGATTTTTTTTTTTAAAGTTCTCAAAAAATTCTGAAAAAATTCCCCAAGATCGTGTATGTTGGTGCATGAAAAAGTTGTAAAGGAAGTTTTTCTAAAAGTTGATAGTTTTGCCGAAAAAATATTATGAAAAAAACGTTTGTGCATTAAATCGGTTTTTTTTGTGCATCAAAAATTCGTTTTTGTACCCAACTTCTTTTGACTTTTTGAAACTTTACTATTTATAGAAACCGCTATATATAAACCTGCTATTTAATTGAAACCTGCTATTTATAGAAACCGCTATTTTTTTAGAAAGTCATTTTTGGAAAGTTTAATTAAGAAACTTATTAAATCAGAAAGTTATCATTATGGGATGTTAATTAAGGAAATCTATTTTTTGGAAACTTACTATAATTTAAAGCCTGCTATTTTTAGAAAGTACCCCAATAAAAACAATATACAATCATGAAATATATTAATCATGAATATTAATCATGGAACTACGAATCAAGGAATCCATGCTAATTATAGAAAGTTACTGAAAAATAGAAAAGTTGCTAAAAAATAGAATGCTAAAAATAAAAGTTTGCTATAAATAGAAAGTTGCTAAAAATATAAAGTTGCTAAAAATGGAAAAGTAACCTTAATCATGAACAATAACTTATATATGTCCTTTAAACGATGTAGATCGCAGTAGCCAAACTTCCATCTTCTTATCCATCTCTTCCGTTACGAACTGCTAGACATAAGGTAGTCTGGATATTCCGTCCTTCATCAGTAAGACATTCTTTCTTTTTATATTCATCCCCATAACTGCTGATGTTTTCCCCATTTTTATATCTATTGCAGGATTCCATTACATTTTTTGATTTCAAGACTTATTTTATTGTCCGAGCTATATATACGCATTACCATGAGTTACATGACTTACCCACTATGCATCAGGTGGTACCATGACCGTAGACACATGAGGCGCAGGCCTGTTCACTGACTCTTCCTTTCGCGTTGAGAGTGATTTTCACGCGCGTCCTTTTCCCACGTTACCATATTACATTTCATGTTGTCCATTATTATTCAGGGCTATGGTGCATCCGAAGTTTACATGTTTACAACACTTCATGGGAGTGTTGGTGTGTGCTCTACGATCCATCACAGGGGACTGATCCCTCCAGCTCCATATTATTATAAGAGGTCCAACCCTCTATACATTGAAGCAGCCCCCTCTATTATATGCATGTGATACGATATAGTTATTATGACATGTTATGATTATATGAGCTCGTAAGGGGCAAATCTTTACTTATATGGTTTATGCTTTCCAGATATTCCCCTATTCTATTTCCTCATAACATCGCATATTTAATGACATCTTTTACGTCATGATACCCAGTCTACATGTTTCATACGAAATTCCTCAGGAACACTTTTACTCCCTTTTGTCCATGTTTACATTGTGTTACCTTATTCCTCATGATTATCTCCCTCAGTTTCCTCATACAATATACATTTCCATGATATTTCTACCTCATAATATCCATACTTTTTACTTTACAACTTTCCTCATATCTCTTAGGATGTTTTCAAGACACCTCACTTACTCCTATATTTTCCATGACATTCAATAGTTTACAAAAAAAAAATGCTTTCATCTCATTTTATCCATGCTTTGCATGTTTCCACATTTTCCCCATGACCAAACCCTGCAGTGTCTCCACAACACTATGATATCACACGACATCTTACCCATGTTAAACATGTTTTCCGATATTACTTGGACGTGTCGCAATGCGTATATTTTGTACAAAATTAACAAATTAAAAATCATTTTTTGAATCTTACATTAATAAAATGATTAATGGTGCATTCAACTCAATCTTAACACTAAAATTTAAGCTAGACATTTCATCAAACACCTTGTGTTGTGCAACAATTATGCAACAAATATGACTCAAACGTGATCTTAAACGTTCGATATCTCACTCATATCATATCGGATTTGAGTGATTCAAATTTTTGGTTAAAGAATGGCAAAAAATCTACAACTTTCGTGTTTTAAGTTTTGCGTAATTCAGCCTTTAAGCTAGACAAAATTAGAGCCGAAAATGCCGAAAATTTCAAGAAAATTAATACCCACTTAATTTTTTTAAAGTTTCAATTTATATATCAAAATGCATACCAAATTAAAGTGAATTAAATTATGAAAATTAGGATGAAATCGATTTTTCGTAAAAGTTTGTCATTTGAAAGTTATTACAATTTGAAGTTCGAAACTAAAAAACGGGTTAAAAGACCAAACAACCTCTAGTCAACTTCAAAGAGAGGGTCGTGGGATTTTTTTTAATCTTGGCCGTAGGATCTGTTTGGATGGAAATCTGATGGATGATTATAATTGTTATCACTTTTCATTTGACCACATCCCAATGTTTTAACATCACAAAATACAACCCCTCACATTAGTTGATATTCCTTGTATAGTATGTGGTTACATCAGTTTTTAGTATCGTTTATCTTATGCATAGGGTTGCTATACTATTATCATTTGTTGCTTTAACAATTTTTTTAGTGTTATTAGTTTTTGTTTTAGGCTTGAGTGTTTTATTTTTCCCAGAAACTTAACCCGATCCGATATAACCCAGACTCGAAATAACCTAAACTCAACAATCTGATCACTAATAAGCTAAGTGTCAGCTTGCAGGGTGTCGAAGTAAAATCCTGCTATAACTGTTCATCTGGCTGAGGCTTCACCGAAAGAACAAATACCTTTCCTCAATTGGCTTGTCACAAGTAAAGGAAACACACGTTAGCCTCGCTCGTGTTTGATCTCAAGACGAGAGTAAGGAACAAGTTTCGTAAGGTGAGTATTAATTGTTAAGTAGTTAAGAAGTAAATGAATTGAATTGAATTGAAATTCATTAAACTCATGTATTTATACTATCTAGTATACTGTAGCCATACCTAAAGTATAGGTGAGCTAATTGTAGTTGACACCCAAAGCAAGGGTGAGTTGAGCTGCCCCTAGCCTAGGTGTCAGGAGCCATGTGCTCATAATGAATATCGTCGTTCGACATTATCTGTGACATAGCCAATAGACACGTGTCGTTCGAATGTAAGTTTGTAAATCATTTATAAGTAAAGAGGTAAGGAAAACTCAAAAGTATGATAAACCTCCAAATATCATAAACTCAATTAGTCGCTTGGACTTAATCCATGATAATCAACAATGGATTTGATCACAAATCATCTTGATGCAAACAAGCTAAGTGCTTTGCATCTCAAGTAAAGCATATCCCATATCAGGAAAAGATGCGTTTACGCAAAGTGACATTTGACTTAGTTTGACCAATAAGAAAGTAAAACCCGTTACGTGATTGGGAACAACCTAAACCTGGATTAAGGTCAAATGAATAGTTTCGTTTGATGGTATGTTGAAAGTATGTTCATACTAGGTTTAGAAGGAAGTTTTGGCCTTGGCTAGAGGCGTTTGATAAAAGAATTGAGTTGGCATTTTGTTGAAAAATGAGATGATTCATTTTTGCTCATCTCTAAGTCTAAACCTCATTTAGAGTGTTCCCAAATGCTCAAATATCATATACATACCTTTATTGAAGTTTTCACATATGTTGGGTAAGAGGAAAGTCGACAAAACAAAATCTATAAAAACGGATATTCACAAATCCGTTATTCTAGGTTTTGGATATCATTTGTTATTTTACGTTTTGCGAACATTTAATTGTTATCGTTAAAACATAAAGGAGATACTAGTCAATATTGCACCAACATAGTAGCTTGGCTAGCTTTTGCTCCTCTTTTCCCTCTCATTTGGACGCCCCAATAAGCACTCAACAACATGACAAGCCTCCTTGATTCTTTGGCCTTACACACTCTTGTGACTCATAAAACTAAGGGACTTGTGACACATTCATTCACCACTTCAAAACTCACACATACATCCTTTCTGTCTATCTAATTTTGGAAGCAACAACAAGCATAAGCAAGGATTTCAAGATTTGTGGTTAAAGGTTTTACAACAGATTAGGGTTTGATTTAAGAAACTAGGGTTTTTTAAGTGTTCTCGGGTTAGGTTGTGCACTTCGTGATCATTCAATCACCACAAATCTTTGTAAACATCTCATTTAAATCATTTAATATATATATTACTTTCTAAGCATCATTTCATATCGCTACTATAGATTTGTTGTGTTAAAAGTTGTTATAACCATAGTATGATGAAACCCTAAATCTGCCAGAAAAACAGGTCGACTTGTGAGCATGTTTTAGCCACTTTAAAGAAAGCTTTTGGAAAATTTCTCTCTTCCTTTTAATATAAGGTCTTAGGTATGTTCCTGTAAAAATTAATAATTATGGAATTTTTTAGCATTTTCAAATGATTTTTGCAAAATTGTTGGTCAATCAGCTATACATACTGAGTTCGAATCTTGTAACGCGTTTTTGAGCACTTTATGATTTGAACTTGGAACCATGGTAGTTTTAACTTTTGTAGCCAAGACATAGATATAAACTCAGCAACTTGAATCACCTAAAAAGGTTAAGTAATGAAGGAGTTATGACCAAAAAAAGACGAGTAAAGTTTCCTAGAAATTAACAGCTTTGACATTCGTGTGTTGTATTGGACTTTTAGAACCATTAAACTTTGAAATAGAATGAATGGCTTATATTTTTGAAAATACAACTCAAAAATCTACAGTTTAGGCTTTAGAACGGACTAATTTCATTAAGAAACGAATGAGTTATGGCCCCGAGAAGTCGGGTGAACACTTTATTTCAGAAAATTGCCTTAACTTTCTATTTGTAAACACTTGGAAAACTTGTTTTTAAATCACATTTGGAACTTGAAAAACTTCACTACAAGTGTATAGGGGTGATAAAAATTTATAAACCTCATATGCTTATATCACATGTCGTATTGTACCTAAGGCGCCTTAATTATTTAGGTCGCGGTTGGGATTCATTGCACATTGAACTTGCTTATATTCCTGATTGTATCACTTTGTTAAGGTGGGTTTCATAGCCCTCGTTTACTCGCTTTATACTTGTTTTGAAATAGTTGGGGTGAGAATACATTGCTTGCTTTTTACTTATGGACATAAGTGCTTAAACTGTTATGTATTGCCTAAGTACCCGTTATCCTACTATGGCACCCACTATCATGAACCGTTAATTACTTCGTGTAAGCATGAATGTTGTGAATAGATCTATTGGGGTTGACACCCCCGTCCATGCTTTGGCTTATCACATGGCCAACAGACGCATTTCATTTGGGGAACTCTAGGTGTTCTGGGGATAGACACCTACCGGGACAACAACTTGAACTTTAGTTAAGGCTTCGGTGTCATGAGCTTAGTGCAATAGCAATACTTTTCTTGTGATATTGTATTTGTTATAATAGTCACACTCGGAAATTTTGTGGTCCACACTTATATTTTACTTAAACCTATGAACTCACCAACTTTATGTTAACGTTTTAAGCATGTATTTCTCAGGTCCGTAACTTGCATGGTACTTGGCTAGCATTTTGAAGTTCATGGTAGAGTCCTCGTTGATGTCTGCATTGCATTGAATATTTCCCGCATGAACTATACTAATTTGATGTATTTCAAAACTATTCTCTATTTTGTGGTAAAACTATGAAACTTGTTTTGTTGAAAACTTATTTATTCAAATGAATCAAATGATGTGTTTTTAACACAACTCATATAGATTTCGTTCTTTATATCTTGTGTTCTTTGTGCTATGAAGTCGTACCCCGGTTACCTTTCCGCTATGATATTTTGGAGGTGTGACATGGGTTTTGGGTTCCAAGGGGGTAGGGGGGGGGTGATGGTGGTTGACTAAGTGATGGTATGAAGGTTCAAGCCTTTATCTACTGTGTATATGGTAGGTTGAAGAAACATTATTATTACAAGAGGTGATGGTGTAAGGAGTACAAGGGGGGGGGGGAGGTACTTGTGAAAACAAATGAGGGAAATGTGTTAATTTGAAAGTATATAAGTATTTTGGGTATTGATAAAGGTGGTGAATCGTGTTGATTACTAAAACATGATCATGAGAATGAAACTCTACGTAAAGTCGGTGAAATCCAAATGCATATGATTACTAAAACATGATCATGAGAACGTTAATGTGCTTGCTTAGCATAGACTAAACCTTAGTCTAGTGTGGTAGTTTACGACATAAAACGTCCAATGACGGTTCTCGTTATGCGCGGGATAACCTAACGCTTATGCATAAAATTTATTATTTACTTGCTTTGCATAAACGTTCTAGTTTATGAATAAATGTTAACCTGAAATTTTTGGTTGTCACACGAGCCACCACCTCGAGCCGAGCAAAAAAACCCCTGCAAAAAAGAGCCGCAAAATTAGCATCCTCATCCACGTCAACAAGCAACCTCGACAAAAGATTTCAAAGTTGAACGAGCGAAAAAAAGGAACTACTAGCTACGTGTTTCATTACGGTTTCCGAGGATCCAAATGTCGGAAGAGACCAAAAAAGTTAGAGTGTTTTTCGGGCAAGGTACTTAGAGAGTACAACTCGTCGGGTCCATTCAAACGTAACAAAGATATGATTACGTCGAAGTGGTCGACGTTGAATGGAAATTGTCAAAAGTTTAATGCTACATATACAAACGTTGTTTGTGTTTGGGTAAAAGTGGTGGGAATGAGGTGGATGTTATGAATCAGGCAAAAAAGACATTTAAAGTTGAGTTTAACGGGCGTCCATTAACTCAAGAGGGCCCGTGGGAGATTTTGCGAAATTACCCAAAGTGGGATGCGTCCGACCCGATACCTACAGTTCACATCGATGGAGGAAACGTCGAGCTATTCGACGAATACCTGAGACCACATCCCCCGGGAGCACGTGCAGCAAAAAAACTAAATATGAGAGCATGTCGGGTACCTCGGGGAGTAACACGTCCGTGTTTACGGATTCGATGGCGACCGAGTTTAGACTCAAACGGGAATCGGCTCAAGAGTAAGACCGGACCGTGATAAAGTTTGAAGAATTGCGGTTTCTGGCAACAAAAACCGATTGGTTGTCGGGAGAAGATTTCGAAATCATAGAGATGCAAAATGAACAAATCCGGGCAAATATAGACGTCACTAGTCGTCGACGTAGTTTTTATTATCGTATTGTTGTTTTAATTATCGTAATTTTTTTATATTTTGTATGTTTTTTTTGTTATTGTAATTTATATTTATATTAATGAAATATCAATTGTTTGAAAAAATTGAAAAAGAAAAATATATGATGAATTCTAAAAGTGTAAATTAGGTGTAAGTTACTCTTAAGCATGTTTTATGTAAGTTATTTGATTGTAAATTAAGTGAGAAAAATATGATGTGACGCTGAAATCACAATAACTTGTAAGTTATTGCAGCTAGTGTTCTTATACGTTCATAAAATATCAAATGTTACATGACAAATAAAACTTAAGAGCACATGTTGCATGCTTTGAAACGTGTGGTGTACATCAGTACATGTGAACAATTAAATTCTCTTGTTTTTTACTCTTCCTTTAAATCACGTGTCATAAAAGAAAATATGTGTTCCATGTTCAAAGTTCAAAAGTATATCTTTTGTATCATGTTCCCACAATCACTACCTTTTTGTTTTACGTTTCCTATTTTATTTCAAATGATAATATACGAGGTGAGTTATTTTGCATACTAGTTTTTTCTTATATATTAAGGGACAAATTTAGACCATCTATTTCATTAGATTAAAAAGACAAGATTTAAGATTAAAAAAACATGAAGGGACCAAAAGTATAAATTTACTAAAACTCACACTAACCACCCCTTCATTATTTGTAGAGTTGACAAATCTTGCTCAAATTGCAATTAATTAACCTTTTTGACAATTTGTTATGTTTTTTAACGGAGTTATTTTAAAATTTTTTTTTTTACGTTTTAGATACGTTTGTTTTACGGTTATAGTACGTTTTTTACGTTCTTATATACTTTTTTTTTGTTCGATAATTCACACTTTTTCCCGTTCGCTTTCGCACGTTTTCGTACGCTTTCGCGCGTTTTCGTCTGTTTTTCCCGCACGTTTTCGTTCTTTTTAGACTTCTCGTACGTTTTCTTATGTTCTCGCATGATTTCTTACGTCTTCACCACGTATTCGCATTTTCGCACGTTGTTTCATATGTTTTTCCACACTTTTTGTTTTTTCTTCTGTTTTTCGTTCGCTTTCCCTTCCTTCTCCCCTCCCCTCCCTCCTCGCACGTTTCTTTCGTTTTTAATTTTACACGTTTACCCGTTCGTTTTTTGGACATTTTCCTTACAACTTTCCGTCCGCATTTGCACCTTTCGTCGGCTTTCCACCCGCACAACCCACGCGTTTTTGTCCAGCTTTCAGCTACCGTTTCCGTCCTGTTCGCCACAGGTTTTTGTAAGTTTTTAGACGTTTACCTCAGCACGTTATTTTATGTTCTCGCACGATTTCTTTCGTTTTCACACGTTTTCTTTTGTTTTCACATGTTTTCGTCCGTTTTTTTGACATTTTCTTACGTTTTCATACGTTTTCGCACGCTTTCGTCCGCATTCGCGCGATTTCTTAAGCTTTCGCGCATTTTTGCCAGCTTTCGCGTGTTTTTGTCCGTGTTCAGACGTATTTGGCCGTTTTGAGACGTTTTTGGCAGTTATCAATCGGTTGCTTCTATTTTCATACGTTATCTATCAATGATATTATACCAAAAACCCTAAACCCCTAACCACTAAACCATAAATCCTTAACCACTAGGTATAATATCACAAGTGACATGTACATAAACTTTAAAGAACTAAACGACCAACAAAACCCAAAAACTCCTAATCCACTAAGTATAGAAATATCTATAAGTGAAAATACATATAACTTTAAAACTCACCTAAAAAATCCTAAATCCCTAACCACTAAAACATATACCAAAAACTCTAAACCACTAACCACTAGATATAATATCACAAGTGATGTATACATAAACTTTAAAATCTATACCAAAAACCTTAAATCCCTAACTAGTAAACCCTATACAAAAAACCCTAAACCCTTAACCACTACGTATAATATCATAAGTGATGTATACATAAACTTCAAAACCTATACCAAAAACCCTAAACCCCTAACCACTAAACCCTATACCAAAAATCTTAAACAACTAACCACTAAACGTTATACCAAAACCCTAAACCACTAACCGCTAAACCCGATACCAAAAACCCTAAACCCCCCTCCCTAACCACTAAACCCTATATCAAAAACCTTAAACCCCTAACCACTAAATCCTATACCAAAAACCCTAGACCCCTAACCACCAAACCCTATACCAAAACCCTAAACCCCTAACTATTAGGTATAGTATCACAAGTGATATATATACATAAACTTCAAAATATATACCAAAAACTCTAAACCCCTAACCACAAAACTCTATACTAAAAACTTTAAACCCCTAACCACTAGATATAATATCACAAGTGCTATATACATAAATTCTAAAATCTATTCCAAAAACCTTAAACCCCTAACCACTAAACCCTATACTAAAAACCATAAACCCCTAACCACTAGGTATAATATCACAAGTGATATATACATAAACTTTAAAATATATACCAAAAACCTTAAACCCTTAACCATTAAACCATATACCTAAAACCCCTAACCACTAGGTATAATATCACAAGTGATGTATACATAAAATTTAAAACATATACCAAAAATCTTAAACCCATAACCACTAAAGCTCATACCCAAAACCCTAAACCCCTAACCACTAGGTATAATATCACAAATGATGTATACATAAACCACTAAACACTACCAAAAACTTTAAACACCTAACCACTAAACCCTAAACCACTAATCGCTAAACCCTATACCAAAAACCCTAAACCTCTAACCACTAAACTCTATACCAACAACCCTAAACTCCTAACCACTAGATATAATATCACAAGTGGTATATATATATATATATATGTATATATATATATATATAATATAGAATAGTATATATATAGTATATATATATGATATAATATTATATATGTTGGGTGTTGTGTTTGTGTAAATTCTAAAATCTATAACCGGAAACCTACAACCCCTAACCACTAAAAACCCTATACCAAAAACCCTAAACCCCTAAACCACTAGGCATAATTATCACAAGTTAAGGGAAAATAAAATTAAACCTAACCTAAAAACCCTAACCGCCTACCCTAAACTCTATAAACCAAAACTCTAAAACCTCAAACAATAAAACACTATAATCAAAAACCCCAACCCCTAAATCCATAAACCCTTAACCATTAAACCCTAAATCCCTAACCACTAGGTATAATATCACAACCTGATAATGATTACATTAACTCTAAAAATGAAGATGTTATTGAATGTGTTGAGATTGGGCATAGTTGGAGAGTGGCGGCCAAAAATTCTAAACCGCTAACCATTAAACCCTATACCAAAACCCTAAATACCTAATCATTAGGTATAATACCTAACTACTAGGTATAATATCATAAGTGATATATACATAAACTTTAAAATCTATACCAAAAACCCTAAACCCTATACCAAATATCCTAAACCCTATACCAAAAATCCTAAACCCCTAACCACTAGGTATAATATCACAAGTGATATATACTTAACCTTATACCAAAAACCTAAACCCTAAACCACTACAACCTTATGACAACCAAAAAACCTAAACACCTAAACCACTAACCTTATACAAAACTTAAACTCCTAACCACTAAACCCTATGCCAATACTCCCTAAAAAAAACAAACCCTAACCCCTAACCACTAATCCCTATACCAAAAACTCTAAACCCCTAACCACTAAACCCTATACCAAAAACCCTAAACCCCTAACCACTAGGTATAATATCACAAGTGATATATACATAAACTTTAAAATATATACCAAAAACCCTAAACCCCTGACCACTACCCTATACCAAAAACCTAAACCTCAAACCACTATGTGTAATATCACAAGTGATATATATACATAAACTTTAAAATCTATACCCTAAACCCTAAACCCCTAACCACTAAACCCTATACCAATACCTTTATAAAGTAAGATTCACCCGTGGCTTAACATTTATTACCCCTGACATTGTAGTATCACCAGTGATAAATAAATAATAATAATATCTCATGTGATAAAGTAATATAATGTGACATTAGTCATGGTATTCCACATATAATTAATATCACATGTGATAAAGCAATATAATGTGGCACTAACTGTGGTTATTTTTGAAATTCTTAACATGTAATCAATGTTATGTATCACTTGTGATATTATACTGTTAGTAGGATTAAAAGGGTTAAAACATAGTTTTGTGAGAAAATAGTGTTTTAATTTAATTTTCACAAATTATGTTTGATATATGGTTAGAATGGTAAAGATGTTTATTTTTTAATGTCAAACATGATGAACCATTTAATGTTTTACATAAATACTTACGCTCATTTCATGACATCATGTTGAGTGTTCGAACGTACAAATATGTTATATCACATGTGATACTTCAAGTAGGTTTGATGATAAAAAATAAAATTCTTTGATATTCACCAACTTCTATAAATAAACTGTTTTGATTTGGAGGTCCAAAAATTATGTATGATAAATGGTTGGAAAGCTAAGGATATATACTTTTCAATGCCAAAAACGATGAGTCAGTTGAAGTTCCACACAAATATTTATACCCGTTTTACGAAAGCATGTGAAGTGTTCTAACTTACAGATTAGTGTAATATCACACGTGATATATCAAACAAAAAACTACATCGAGAAAAAACAAAAAAAAAGTTTGTCGAAAGTATATGAAAGTTCCCCTCTATTGAAAGATAATTTAATGCTCGTCACGATGGTGTAATTTATGTATCTTAACGTTTTGCGGTTTTTGCGATATGTAATTTTTAAAAATAAGAGTGAAAGTGTGTTTTAATTAAAAAGCACAAAAGTAAGAAGGGGTGGTGGATGTTTTTTAAGGTTTAATCTTATCCATTAAATAAAATTAAATCTTAGATTAATCCCCATCATTATATCAAACTCAAATAGATGGTGGAGATTTGTCCCTTAGTATGTGAGGAGAAACTGGTATGCAAATGAACTTTTCTCCTGAAGTATATGTGTTCCATACAATATACTTGTAGCAAACAATGTTTTACAATATGCAACTTTTGTAGTAAACAACATTTCGTATTTTAATTTAATACTATGTATAACTAACAATGTATTGCTAAATATGTTCATTTATTATTACTAAATACTTTCAGACTTTCAGTTTCAGTAAATAATCTATACTTGAAAGGCCAAGCGGGCAGCAGTTTATCTCTAATTTGATTACTATGTAGTCAGGGCCGTCTCATGAATTTTGGTGGCCCCGTGGCATCACCATAAAGAGACTTTTAAACACACACAAAATACGCATATATCTAAGCTAATTAAACTCAAGTCTTATATTTTTTTTGAACGACGCACTACTACACAAAAGGCTATAAACACCCCCAAATAAAGACCGGTTATGTAAAACCCTATTCCTATGATAAAAAACTAGAGAAAATGGAACGAATTGGGATTGGTTTTGTTGAAAAAATAGGTTTTTATAATACAAAACGCATAAAAACTGATTATGCGAGTGAAAACCAGTCTTTTAACACAATTAAAGACATCGGTGTGTAAGTAACAACATGTCTCTTTGTATTTATGTTATAGACACTGTTTTTTAAGATACAACCGGTATGATTACTCTCTATTTGAATTCATCCTAAATGACTCCCACCCATTTTCACACCTAAATTCCAGAAATAATGAGCAAATAATTATTATAAATCACTATAAATGCTCTTAACATAAGCATAGCCATCACAATTTCGCAAATGCAAAAAAGAAAAAAAGAAATCACAATAAAATCACAATTGCCAAAATAAAGTAATTTGCTAAAACTTTCATGTTCGTGCTATTTGGATGATGTATCATTTTGTACATTCATCTACCGTATAATTGAAGTACATTTCAAATGCGTTAATTATAATACTCGTTCGATACTAATTTAACATAGGTTGTATTCATATTTTCCTCAATTTGCAACTAATTTTTGGAATTGGATAACATTATTAGAGGTTATCATAGAAAAATATTTACAGCTAAGAAAACAAAAATTTACATAACAAACATCCCTATGGTTTAGACATATTTTGCTCATACATTTTTAATAACCTGTTAAGTTGTTAGACTTTGGATATGAGTAAAAGTATAATGACTGTAATTGTATAATTCAATTCAAAATTAGTAGAAGTGTTGGACTGTTATACCACATATGAGAATGTCGGTTATATGCTTAGGCTTGGTTATATATACATTATCAGTAATAAACAAATCAAATTTGTTGAAGCAGAGAAAAGTTTAGAGACAGCGAGAGGCTAGCAGCACTTTAGCATAAGGTGAAAGAGTTGTTTGATCATTGTTTACGGTAAGTGTTTCTTTAGTTCTACACTCACTACAAAATGAAAGCCATTTACTTACTAAATGTTTTGCCGACTAATGAAGCAAAGAATCACTAAAACCATATTTGTAAGCATTGGTGACTTAAATTTTATAAATGATGAAAGTAGGGAAAAGTTTGACTTAAATTTTATAAAAGAAAAAACAAGTCACAGATGAATAACGACCATAGACCTCCCGTTTTCATCACTTGTCACTTTTTTTCTCTTTCTCTCTCCAAAACACACACTTCACACACGCCATCTCTTTCTCTCAAGCCTCATACACTGCCATTGTTTCTTCTTCTCCGGCGAAGGCGCGTGGTTTCACCGATGATGGATCCGGCGAAGGCTCGCCTTACAGATCCTCCAGTGCCGGTGATTTTTTATCCACTGATTGAATCTCCGCCACAATACTGGTTCGATTTTTATCATATTTGCTTATGATGATCTTGCTATGAATCTATTGTTTTTTAGTTCTTCATGAACAATTAATAAAAGTCAGATTAGGAGTTATTTATTGTGATTAAAATCGTTATGTACACACTAGATACCTAATTATCTCTTGATTAATTTGTGATGTGAATACAAGTTTCATACAGATGATGTTTTGAGATTTAGAAATTGAAGGTAAAAAGTGTGTGTATTTCACTCCTCTTGTCACTCCATGAGGTTTACACGAAATGCACGCCAAGTGTTTGATAAAATGAAAAAGAAAACCTCTGTTTACATAATGATGCTACGACTATTTGCATTCAATTTTGTGAGCATCATCATTCACACGTACATAATAATTTCACTAATATAATGTTCTACACTTCTACTTAATTCTAAGAAGATTGTATGTGATAACCTAACATGTAAGTTAGGTGTTTGATAAAATGCCGAAATGACTTATGATTAATAAATTTCGTTAGGTTATTCCAGTCTCATTGTTCTAATTCAAATTACACCATTGTATTAATTTATTAATATAAAAAGATTGATGGTTAATGGCCTAAGAGTTTGCCTTAATATATGTATTTTTGACGGTTTTTGTTAATAGGGGCCGGTATAATGAAAAATTCTTTCCAGGAACTGGTGTTGTGGATGGACTGTTAGAGCTAAATGGTGCCATCAATGGAATAACTTCTGGAGTTCATTTCTCATTTCCAACTGCTATATAAGATTCCATTCTGTATTATGGTCACACAAGAGTGGTAAGTAATATTTTCTTTATCGATATTTGTACAAAGATTACCTTATTAGTCTATGAATTGCATAAGGCCTATATCTTTCTCCTTTTACATATTGTTTGTGAGAAAAATGGTTGGCTGATTCCCGTATTTAAGATGTTAAAAATCTTCATTTTTTTCCTTTTTTTAAGAAGTGATTTTTTTTGTTCTTTTTGGCAGGACTATTTAGCATCACATACAACAACGAACCTGGCCTATGGTGTGATTATCGAGCATACACTTGTAGAAAGAGAGTGAAGGTATTCAACAAATAGTTTGTTAGTTATTATGAACCTTCTCTTGCACTTATAATATTGCTTCAAGTATACGTACATTACTTATATGCTATATATCCACCTTGGAACTTAAATACTGCATTAAGTGCTATAAACTCTGCTTTTTAGCGCGTTGGCTTTTATACCATGTTAATGCTCAGGGCACGATATCATATAAAGAACTCGACCCATGTTAACAACACTAGAGGGCACTTGAGTCCAGATTAACAAATATACTTTAAACATCAATCCGTATATAATGTGGTCTTATTGGTTAAAAATGATAACATTAGTTGACATCAAGTTATAACCATTTCGATGGTCTAGTTGTTCTATGTATCCAGTAACTATTTTTATGTTAAACTACAAACATTTTTCGTGTTAGTTCACTACGAACCTAAGGCAAATAGATCATTTGGGGCTGGGAGTTGAGGAAGTAGTGTGCGGTTACAACAAAGGTTACTTGTATATATGCTCTTCATTTAGTTGTACTGAAACTGATACCTTTGTGTATGTTTCATTTTGCATATCCAATTAAATCAAAAATTATTTTTGGAGAGTGGTAGGGTATATTGGTCTCACTGGTATGAAAATCTGGTTTTGTTTGAGCAACTATAATACTTGATTTATCAATTTATGGCATTTCTTTTTACATTGTTTTTACATGTTATCTAAATTTTTCTTGGTCAACTTCATATTTTGTTGGTAACATATGCGATAATACTTATTTTCCGATTATTGAAAATGAGACACGGCTTCTTAAAGTGTCAGCTTCTTAAAGTGTGTACTATTGAAGTGTAGCATCATAATCCAAGTGAGGAAACCCGAATTAAACATAGTGATGCACAACAAGGTATGTCCCACGTTGAATTTGGTTTGCATAATTTGATTCCATTATTTTTGGGCTATTTTAATTCCGGACATGATAATTACATTGTGGGTCCAATTAGGATAGCATATTAGCTGTAAAACCCAAATTACAGCAGCATATCTGGAAATAAGATTATGATTTTCTTCTCAACTGATCTCGTGTGTGTAGATTAGGATGGAGAAGATAGTCACGTGAGGTTTGAGACATAAGTTGACATCAGAGGTGATATTGTTATTTGAATATAACCCCCCCCCCCCCCCCTCCCTACACCTCCCAACCCCCCCCCCATGTATTTATTTGATAATGATTTGAAAACAAATTCACATGATCTGATTCAGATCCATTGACGGTTTTTTCTTGTTTGTTTGATGTATTCATTGCATTCATGAGTTTTTTCTCATTGTGCTTTCAGTGTGCGAGCTGCGCCTTTCCTAATTCAAGACTTATATAAGGAAAAATTCTCGAACATTGTAAGTGCTTGTTAATCTTGCATTCACTTGTGGCCATAATGTGTCTTTGCAAGTTATGGACTTAATTGCTAATGCATGTTTCTTATAATGCAAATATGAACTTTTAACACTCTTTCTAAGTAGCTACATTACCATTTGCTATCTAGTCAGAGCGCCGTGATTTTTCATTTTGTAACTGCTCTATAGGAGGTGCAGTGCCCATACAGTCCACCTCTAAACTTTTTAAGTGAACCGCATTAGACATAGAATCGATTATGATATAGGTTGGTAATCTAGTATAGAATGGGCTTTGCTGGAGGACTTGACCAGTTAAATAGCTTGCAAAGCCTGCAGATTAGATTACTAGTATAGTGAAATTTTAGTTTTGTTACTGCTGTAAACATGCTTGTATTTCCCAGCCTGTTTGATGTCCGTTTTGCTATTGCTGTTAACATGCTTGTATTTCCCAGCCTGCTGAATTGAAATGCTATAAGTAGTTCTTGTTTTTTAGATTAATGATGTTTTTATTTCATTAAATTACTTGTATGTACCTTGGACTAATGAGCGTCGGTTGGAGAACAAAGAGTTGAACGCGATCATTGGCGCATGGTTTACGTTGTGGCGAGATTAGTCCTAGATAATTATGTTGAATTCTAGTGTTTTTCTTTATGGTTATTTGTTGAATTCTAGTGATTTAATTTGATTTGAATTTTGTATTTGCTTTATGTTAAGCTGAATTGAAGTTGTCTTTATTTACTTTAATTTGTTGATTTTGACATTTTTGGTCCATCTAAATCAGTTTATATATATTTGATGTATTTATATTTCTTTATTTTGGTGGGTTAAATTTGTAAGTTTTGGAATTTATTAAAGAATTTCAATTTTTTTTAAAATAGATTAAAAAAAAGAAAGGTTTTGAGATAAAAACATATCTTTTTACTCTATATAAAGACAGGTTGGATCTTTTTATAAAGACATGTTGCGGGAGAACCAGTGTCCATTTCCAATAAAACATGTGTGTTTATTTTAATATGGAGACAAATTCTTAGAGAGAGAACCGGTGTCGATTCTTCTAATAGAGACTGGTTGCATAACCGGTTTTTATATGTTTCGATTATGGAGATACCCCCTCGGAGAGTGGTTCCAAAACCACTCTTTATGGGCTAATTTGACCAGTTTCTATGGCTTTTTTGTAGTAGTGGCGGCAATTTTATTAAAAAGAAACTAGCAAGGTGCTAGTAATTACAAAGGAGATTTAGGCAAATCTATCTAACTATTAGACAAACTACCTCTATGTTTAAGCCAAGAAAAAGAATACAAGCGAATATAATCAAAGATGTCACTTTTCCTCAAGGATTGAGAGTTAAAGATGACATTATTACGGTACCGCCAAATAAATCATAAGGAAGTCGCAATGATAATTAGAAAACGATGCTTTTTCTCTCTAGGAGCAGACCACGAATCCAACCAATCGATCCAATGGGCGTTGGAATCGAAAAGAGGAAAGGCTTCTTCGCACCACCTCCGAATAATTTTCCAAACCTCCTTAGCAAAATCACAACCGAAAAATATATGTTGATTAGATTCCACATTTCCACTGCAAGAAGGGCAAGAAATCTCTGGGATTTCAATACCTCTAGAAGATAGATTAAGACGATGTGGAAGTCTATCTAACTTCAAGCGCCACATGAAAATGTTAACTTTACGGGGAAGAGTCTTATCCCATGTCGTCTTAATATCCAAGGAAGGCAAAATGTGGTCATCAATACGTCGACGTAAGGCTGCTGCAGAAAATGCTTCATCATGGGCAAGCGACCAAACACATTTATCCGTTGCTTCATAGATGTCGAGCTCACTGGATTCTAGTAACAGGCTGTTGAGATAAGCGGTGTTGCAAACTCCAAGCGTATTACAAGACCAATTCCAAGACCATTGCCCATCAACAATACGATCCACAATACGACAATTCTTCTCTTGGTCCAACCGAAAGAGTCTATTAAAACGCGTATATAGAGGCGAGTTTCCAAGCCAAATATCCTTCCAAAAGCGAGTAAGGGAACCACATCCCGCTTGAAAACGAATGGAGTCCGAAGGGAGAATAGAACTCGAGTGAAGATAATTGGAAGAATCGACAATCCTAGACCAAATACCTTTGAATTTACACCCATTGTGATCGAACCCACCTTCACTATCATGCAATGCTCTAATAACTTTCGCCCATAATAAATATGGACTGGAGTAAAAACGCCATCTCCATTAGTGAAATATTTTATTATGGGGCCAATATGAGGCCAATATGTTAGTCCATTTCATCCAAGCGAGTTTTTAGAACCTTGAGAGCTTCCCCAGAAGAAAGACGCTCGAGATTTCTCCAAAGTTTTCAGAATCGCTTCAGGAACTTTGAAGAGAGAAAGGTAATAAATACCAAGACTCCCAAGAACGGCCTTGATAAGCGTGAAATGTCCACCATAGGAAAGAAGGTTACTTTTCCAAGATGAAAGCTTCGAGTAAAATTTATCGACTAAAGTCTTCCAATTCGCTGTGAGAGACATGTTAGAACCGATAGATAAACCAAGGTAGGTAAAAGGAAACGAACCGGCACTACAACCCGTGTTAGAAGCCATACGATGAACATCTTCTTCAGACACACCAATACCATAGATGTTGGACTTGTGGATGTTTATTTTAAGACCTGATGCTAGGTGGAATATTTGAAAAATACGAATAAGCCCGTTTCGAACTGAATCAGAAAGGGCCGCATGCAAACCTTCCATAATGATGATAAATAAGAAAGGAGATAAATGATCCCCTTGTTTCAAGCCTCGCCAAACGTTGAATTCGGAAGTGGGGCTACCATTGATCAAAATTGATGTCCGAGAAGATTCGAGGCAAGCTTTGATCCATTCCCTCCAAGTAGAGCCGAAACCAAGGTTACATAACATAAAATCGAGGTACCTCCAACTAACCGAGTCAAAGGCTTTTAGTAGCCTATGTTGATACACTCGATTTATTATCAGCTCAACCAAGATAGGAATCACATGGTGTTAAATCTTTTTTTTTATCACACGCTTGTGTTAAACGACTTTAGAAATGACCTTACTTGTCCTGTGTGATCCACTCGTTTTTTATTAGCTCAACCAAGATAGGAACCACTCGTTTCCTTATAAAAAAATGTTTTGGACTAAAATGGAGAAATTAATTAAAAATTTAAAATGATTTTCCTACTTTCAATAGAAGTATCTTAATTCATTATTTTCTTCAAGAAGTGAAAAAACTAAAATTATTCAGCCAGAAATATATTAGTTCAAAAAAAATATATATACAAATATTGTATTCCATATAAAATTTCACGGTGAGATTACAATTTTTCCATAAAAGGTCGTTTTCTCATTCATTGTCACGCAGTTGTGTATGATGGTTATTTTTTCATATACAGTAGAAACTCGATAAATTAATACTCGATTATTTAATAAACTCTCTAAGATAATATTTTTTGCCGGTCCCGACTCGGGATAGGGTCTAAATTAATAATTCGCTAAAATTATAAGATAATCCAATTTTTTTGATAATTTCTTTTTTTAGACCCATATAAAATATAAATTTAATAAGTTCCTTATATAAGCATATTACATGAATGATTTATGAAGGTTTCTTGAAAAATGACTCAATTTTCTTTTGTTTATTGTTGAAATCAATTCCCCTAGCCACAATTTCCATACACCTTGAATCTCGTCTCTAATTTTCCTTATCAAGGTAAGAAACTTCTGTTTGTTATCCCTCATAACACAACAAGAAATTGTTCAAGTTGATTGCCGCTTTAATAGCTTCTTTCGCGAAAGGGGTTCCATTGTAGAACTTCAACATCTTCTTCATCGTATCATCTTTTATTAATTCAAAGAACGCATTCAATAATTCCTTCATACAGTCAACAACTGTGCAACTACATTTCTCTTCTCGGTGAAGTCAGAACAACTTCGACATCCATTGCATTGCGATACCCCAACACCTTTGATCAAATATTCTGGAGTTCTTGAGTGCTTCCACCACCTATCAGCTGAGTTCTTCAAAAGTCAGTTATCACTGTTGATCGACAGTTACAATACGAAAGCAGTTCGCAATTGTATTTGCACAAACATCCATAGTCCATGCTGAAATTGCAAATTCATATGCATCTAATACATTTATTATTGCTGGATTTGGAACCACTAATTCATAACCCTCCAAAAGACTTTTATAAAAATCGAATCGACGACGATAATGCATCTAAAAGCTCGTATGAATCCGCGTCACAAGGTTTGAATATTTTTGAAGTTGTGTTTGGTGGCAAAAAAAATAATTCAACATTTCGTAATCCTTCAATAATTTTTAGATGAGCAGGGCAATTATCCACAATCAAGAGAATTTTTCTTCCAACCATTTGTATACTATAAATTAATAAAATATTAATTAATATATAAATTAATAATTATTAATTTATCGATTAATTAATAACTTTTTTAATTAATAAATTTTGGTGGTCCCAAGTGTATTATTTTATAGAGTTTCTACTGTAATTTTTTTTGAACAGCGGATTTTATTAAGAAACTAGCAAGAAGCTAGAATTACAGAGAAATCAAAGAAGGGTTTTTAAGCCAATCATCCCAACTGAACGATGCTTTACATCTAGACTTACACCAATAAAAAGATATGGAAACAACATCATCAAAAATAATCGCCTTTGAAGGTTTCTTCTCCTCGAATAGAAGTTTGTTTCGATAACCACAAACAAGCCACCAAACACAAAAAAAGACACCATGTGAATCAATCATCTAACTTTAGACTGAAGACGTAAAGAGGCCATCCAGTTGATCCATTCAGTGAAGGAGTTAACGTCCGAATATTCGATATCCCACCAAGAACAAATTTTGCGCGCAATTTGTCTGACTAAACAACAACTAAAAAATATATGTCTCGTAGATTCAACCCCCCTATCACAAATGGGACAAAGGATAGAATCGATCTCAATACCTCTACGCGAAATATTGAATCTCGTAGGAAGCGCTTCCAATTTGATTTCCAAGCTAGAATATTCACCTTAATCGGGACACTTTTAATCCAAAGAGTTTTAGAATCAACCGTCAAGAGACGTTGATCATCATAAATTCTCATCTTCGAATAGAAGCGAACACAAACTCCCCCGATCCCTCTAAAAAAGACCAGAAACCATCTATCAGGACTAACGGATAAGCACGATCGAAGGAGCCAAGACCGTAAGCAGGGCCGTCTCTAATTTATAGGAAATTTTAAAGACCCTGAGCGAAATACATAATGAGGCCCTAGCTGATAATAAACGTTATATATAAAAAGTGTCATCGTTTTTAAGAAATAATGCACATAATTGTTAACGGGATAAATTTTAGTGCCCCTAAAATTTTTGGGGCCCTGTGCGGTCGCCCACCTTGCACACCCTCAAAGCCGGCCCTGTCCGTAAGCTTCTTGAACTGAGAGTTTCTACTGTAATAGTCACGTTTCTTAGAAAAAAGTTTTAAAAATCCACTGACTTAACGTAATATACAATTTTACAGTACATCGAGTGAGTTTTTAAATATTATCACTGGATTTATGCACTAAATTTAAGTTTTTTCTTCACGTTACTTCCTTCGTCAAAAATCAAAAATTTAACTTCAAATTGTATAGGGTTAATTTAGACAAAAAAGAAGAAGAAGAAGAAGTAGATCATTACTATGCAGTATGCATTAACAGTTTTTCATATTGGGTTTCGATCGATTGAAAGATGAAAGTGGACATTATTTCAAAGCAAACTATTACAAAAAATATGGTCAACCGGACATAAATTGAGACGGAGAAAGTAGTATCTATAAAATGTCATTTTAACTTTTAAAAAATACATATAAACTGAAACAATTGTGTTGAAACAAACTGAATAAAAAACTAAAATAACATGCAGGGTAGTTAATTTTGTTAGCCTATATTTCTCACCCCGATGTCTAGAATAATCTTGAGATTGTATTTATGTACCGATATCACGATGTTAATGAGATATGAAAACATTCCTCGTTTATGTATTGATCCATTACCACACCAACAACATCCAACCGAACCCGTAGCTCAACAGTCCCCTACCGTGGCTCAACCAACACCTGCTTCCCCATCTTCGGCCCAACTCCATACACCAGTTGTAAGTTCCCGAATTCACACAAACATGTATAGATCTAAAGAGATCTAGAGAGAGAAAGTTAGAGAGAGAGAATAGTTGAGAGAGAAATAAGGAAAACACACTAAAGAGTGTGTGTAAAATGAATAGATGCTTACCTCTTCCAAAGTTGGAAGAGGTATTTATAGTTCTTACAATACACCGGGTATTAGTACCCGGTTCAATACCGAAAGTCATACGTTTACCTATTAAACTACGAGCTATATTGAACAGTAAAATACATGGGGTGACCGAGTCTTTTTCTAATATCTAACAATCTCCCCCTAAGGGAGGTCACCCCTGAAAATACTAAACTTAAGTGCTATAAGTATTTGGCTGATGGCTCTCTTCGTCGCTACAAGGCTCGTCTTGTGGCGAATGATAGTACCCAGTTAGAGGGGTGATGTGCTGTCGTTGTATGGTATATTTAAGATGATTCAAGTTTTAAATTTATATTTTGCCGACTAAACAAAAACTAACTTTAAAGGCAGTGTACCCGATCGGTGAAGTTTCGTGGTAAGTAGTGTCGAACACTTGAAGCGAAGTTACAATATATCAATTTAATTAATGTCTTGGTTATTATTCTATTGTTATTTTATTCTATTTCTAAACCTATGTTAACATTATTGTCAGTCTAAATCCTAATTATAACAGGAAAAAGGGGTTCTTCAGCCTGTGAGAGCTGGCACGGTTTGGGTTAATGTCTTTAATCAATTCAAGGCTCTTTTATCCAAGCAAGCCTAATTAACAAAAGACGAAAAGAGCGGTTCGAAACTTGTATAAGAAAACTATTTTAACAATTTATCTAATCCTGATTAGAACGTTGGTTTGTTTATTTAGTGCAATGATTTTTTCTCTCGAGGTGACAATATCATTCTTAAGACTTAGGTGTTACTCATCCAAGACTTGACACAATAATTCTGTCACAATTAACGGCATCCTTATTTGCTGATTATAATCTATCTTAGAGATTAAAGCGATGGTGATCTTGTTAAACCCTAGCTCATAGAGACTTTAACCACTTACCGCTTAACGACGATTTATACACTAGTAGTTCACTTGTCCAACTATCCAATGGAATCAGAAAGTTACTTGTTGATTATCTAGGTTACCTGATAGGTCAACACGATCAAATAAACATGGGCAATGTCAATTATATAGTTATGCATGATAGGTTCCTAGACAGACTTAAAAGGACAATATTTGTGTAACTATGATTCTAGATGTATAGATTACTATATGGAGAGCTATCTCGGACTCTAGATCTGCTTGGTCTGCTTCACTAGATCCAGTTGAATGATAGGTTCGATTCAAAAGCGCATAAACAAGTATAATTGATATAATAAAAAAGCTCTCAACGATAAATTCAAGAAATAGATAAACAATAACAAAACATTCGATCTTCATAATAATGTGTAATACCGCATTGTATTAGCCTTCAAACTTCATAATAAAATACAAGATGCAAATTATTTAGCCAAGGTAATACTAACCGATGTTAACGAATGATAACCTAATCTGAAACGCTTACTTATAGTATATGGGAATTACCGTTGTTCCTATGGAATTGATAGCGATTCTCGAACCTCTTTGCATTTTTTTCTATTCTGAAAATCGGTATTTTGTGGTTTAGGGTATCGAGAATAGGATTTAGCACCACCCTAAACTCGTTTTTGAGTTTTTCTATTTTATAAAGGCTGGAAGTCGGTTGGATACGGCGTATCCAAGAGTTGGATACGGCGTATTGGGGATTTCTTGGAGTAGGGACCACGCTTGATATCTTTCAGAATATTATATTGATTCCATATCTTGAATACGGCGTATTGAGTCTCTGATAGAAGTATTGATTATATTTCTCTATGGTCTTTGGTGGAGTGCTGGAACGGATATGCGAATCTCCTTGATGGACTAGTTATTGGTCTTTCAGAAATAGTAATCTTTTATATTCTTCATTTAACGTCAGATTTTGCCCGCGTATCTTTTGCTAACTTTCACCAATTACTCCATAATTACTGCAATTCTCAAATGTAAATGATTAAGTAACAATTCTTTGCAATAATTATACAAAATAGGTTAATAACATGGGATAAATGACTGCTTTTAAATAGACGTTATTTGATGTGTTTCAAATTATCCCCCACGTGGAATTCTACTTAGTCCTCAAGCTAGGCCTTTAGTGAAGTTTATAAAAAATGGATCCTATGATATTTTCCGTTTTTAACTCACTTTTTCGATCTATTACAAGTACACAACCAAACACCTCACGAAATAGGAAGATGAAAACACTCAAATCACTCAACTAATCTATATGGTAACATGTAACTAATTCGCTCAATTGCTCGGTCGTGACGAGTATTCTATCATAAGCTTGGCAAGGATACACATCTCCACCGCTAAAGCTAAGGAGTAACAAGTTTATAAAAGGTAAATATGGGTTTCTGTATGGAGAGCTTACGGTTTGTCATTCTCACAATCTTTCACAGAAGTATCACTCTAACAGGCAGATGAAGCAACATCACACCCGGAAATGCCGGGATGAAGTGTGTGTTCGATCAATCCATTCGATTTAAACCAACGTTAGGTATGAAGAATGATAGTTAGGGTTAGGAACCTCTTCTAACTTTCACCCAAAAGTCGTAAACCAAAGATGGCAGCTAAGAATTGCATACATGGCCGTAAAGAGGTATAGACGATGAACGCTCGAACAAGTCCTCAACGCCTCAAAACCAACGGTATTCATAAGGTTGATGAAAGGGAAGTAAATTGTTGTTAATAAAAATCAAGAAACAAATAGATTAAAGACTTAAGATCAAGTTGCTAGACACTTTTTCCCGTCCATTACCTGATAAAGAATAACTATTTTCAAGTCTTGATATCGATCAAATAACAACAACAAAGTTGGCGTTCCCGTAACGGTCAACTTCCCCCATTTCTTCCAAAAACTATGCGTACTTACAAGGCAAGTGGCGATATCTTCCACTTTGTACAATACTCTACATCGTTGATTTTTTTAGGCGTTTATATCGACGAATAATCGATCCTTATGTATTCCTTTGGTTAGTTGCGAAATCGTTTACTTTAAACTTTATTTCTTTTTTGTATTTTTCTTTTCATTTTTTCAATTTTTTTTTGCTATACTATACTTCAAATCTCGGTTTGGTAGTTCTCAACCATCTTTACAATCATGATAATTTGGATATTTTCTTCGTTGTTCCTTCGTCTTTCGGATTCACCATAATTGTGATGGTAGTAAAATCCATGAGCTTTGACTACTAATATACATTCTCCATTTGCAATGTGCAAATTTCCAACCGCTCCAAAGATTGGAATATCGTACGCAAGACTGGAAATACAACTTTACACTTTAAGAACTAGCAACTGTAAATTAAATTATTCAGGAAAATGGTAGGTTAAAGTGAAAGGGTGTAGCGAAACAAATAGTTGGTGTAATTCCTAAAGGATTGGCTCTACGGGTTTTTCTAATGGATCATCACTCTAAAGATGAGAGTGGAAAAGGGTTTAAACGGGAGGTTAACTAACCGGTGTAGTTAGTTAATAAGCAACATGTAAAGGCTATTGGGTGTTTGTAACCTTAAAAATTTTACCAATTAACAAGTTACTCCATCTAAATCCATAGTACTTATCGTTGCGGTCTCGAGTGATATACCAAGCCAAGTTCTAAAGTCTACAACATCACCGGCACACTCATAATTTGTGGAATTTGGGTAAACATTTAGAAACGGAAAGGTTAAATCCTCACAATTATCTAACAAGGGTTATTGTGTGCGGGTTATGTAACAAGTAATTTCAGAAAAGTATGCTTAATTTTTTTTAAAATTTGAGCATAATTTAAGCATTTTAGTGTGAAAAATAGGACAAGTAAACAAAACGAATTCCATCCCCCCACTTGAATTATACAACGTCCTCGTTGTATATATAAAACATTAAATACGAGAATTTAAAAAGAATTAGAATGAGAAACTTCCCTGGTATTTGCTCGGTAGATTCTCCAAGTTGCATTTATGAGCAAGATTGTGTGCTGAAAAAGCGTCTGAATCCTAGCACGAACAACACACACATAGAATTCCAAAAAATATGCATTACACCAACTTCGTCGATATTTCTTTCTCGAGGTCCTGTATAAAATATAGGTTGAAAAAGTGCATTCCTATCTTGGTACCTACGGTTAATTTAAACTAAACTAAACAAATTATTTACGGGTCAGACTGGTGGATACGGCGTATCAGTTTAGTGAATACGCCGTATTCAAAATCTGACAATAATGTTTTTAAAGTGCAATAAAATAAAGACTGATAACGTCCAGACAATCAATACGCCGTATGGTATGGAGCGGATACGCCGTATTGATGTCCGGGAAGACAGACTCGATAAAATTAAATAACATTCCGGGTTGTCTCCCGGGAAGCACTTTTGTTTACAGCGAAGTCTTTAAGTTAGAATTTTCTTTAGCTTCCTCTTTATTCCATCTCATGCACGCTAATGTGCCCGCTTGTGAGTCATTCTTCCGTCTTTGCATTTCGAATGTAATTGGGTCCTAGATTTAAAACTCCTTTGTAGAACCCCTTAAGCATTTGTGTTAGGTCTTGATTATCTTGAATCATACATGATCATCAATGAAAGCTTAGAGAGAGTAGTAGAGGATGACAAGTATTCAATTTTCAAATATTATAAAATGGAAAAGATTATTACAAGGCTTAACCCCCTAATGGTGATTAAGAGGGGTATTTATAGGAGAAGAAAGGAAGCTTCCCTTCCTTTATTTTTCTAATGTTTCACTTCTAGTCTCTAGACTTTGGTAATTATGCTATTTCTTACTTTTAGCATAATAAACCTTATTACAAGCTACATTATTCTTAACAAAATAAAGACTAATGACTAAATATAATAAAACCACATAATCGACACTTTTCTTGAACCTAACAATCTCCCCCTAAGGGTCGATTATTCTGGGCGTTCCCTTTGTGATCCAAGTGGTCTTCCATTCACATACATCTCCCATCTTCTCATCTGGTTGCGATACTTCAATCTCACTTCAATTTCTTCTTCAAACAATTTCAAATACTCAACCTCATCTTCGGTAAGATCTCTTTGTATATAGCCATACTTAACATCATTATTGTAACTCTTTAGACCTTCTAATAATCTGTTTAGTGTTGCATCACAAAACTTATGAATCTCTGAATGTCTCATCACCCTTTTCTCTTTCTTGCTATTCTTGTATATTATTCCATGCACGGGCTCATAGATGATAGAGAACATTTTGTGTTTTTCAATTCCTGGGAAAGATATTGTTGGTGCAGTAAGATTAACCTTCTGTTGATAGCTTTTTATTCTAAGTTGAAAGTCCTGCACTCTATCCCATATCACTGAGCTTCTGATAAAAATTGATAAAGACCACAGCAGACCTGTTTCTGCATAATCAGGTACCTTGCCATTCATGATCAGCAAGTAGATATCCTTAATATCATTCTTATTGAGATTCTTGTAATCAGACTCGGTAATTGACACTATGCACTCACTGGCTCTTCTTGCAACTATCTCTGTGATGAACTTGTGTTCATGGCCCAATTCCCAGTACGTCTTGATAACTTGAATGATCTTTGAATTCGAATACACAACTTCATTTGGTTTTCCAGGCTCTTTCTGCCTCTTTATGTAGAAGATCTTTGTATGAGGATTCTTCCAATGTTCAACACCATACCGAGCATAAGGATTAAATTTCTTTACACACTTATTCACCCATCTGGAAGTCTGTTCTTCGATATCAACATCATTGAAAATAATTGCAGGAAACTTGTGAAGTGACAACACTATCTTCTCAGGACCTGAATTTCCTTTCTTCAAATACAAAAGATCTTGATTTATCAGAGACAATGCTGGAGCTTCAGGATCTCTCTAACAGCTTTGAACTAGAGGTGTGGTCTTTCGTGGATGTGGAGATGCAAGAATTTCTTTTCTGCTTTCCCAAACAATGTCACTTTTCAAGAAATTCTTCATCTGATCAATATGATATTGATGCTCATCTCCTGAAGTGCATCTTTGTCTCAACATCTCATCAGCAATTTTCTTTAGCTCTGCCTCATTAATAGTCAGTGACACTTCTTCCATAATGTCTTGTGATACTTGCTTCGTCGGTATTTCATCATCATCTGAAGCATATGACCCAGTCCAAAAATCATAATCATCAACTTGCTCTTGATTACCTGAAGATGATGGACTTTGTTCTCTTTCATTAACCTGTCCAGACAACTGTCCAGTCACATATGCTTCGTACTTAGATGTCTTCTGTCACTTTGCACTATTCTCCCCCTCAGGAGGATCATCATCATGAGGGTCGTCCTGATCTCTTAGGCGAACGGCAGAAGTTCTACAAGTAGTTTGAGGTACCTGAAGTGTCTCAAATTTCATTTGAAGTGCCAGCCATATTGCTATGTCCTGTTGCTGCAACTGAGGATTGTTTTTCATTGAAAGATACAGTTGATATTGTTGTTCAGGAACATATGTTGTTTGTGGTTGAGCTGGATGAACATGGAGAATATGTCTAGACATATAATTTCTTATGGACTCATCAACCAGAGAAAGAATGTGATTATCAATTGCTTGTTGTATCTATGATGAAATCTCAACCTGTAATCTCCCACGCTCCTGTAACATGGCTTTAGCAATCATCTTATCAGTCTCTTCATTATTTTGTTTCCTTTCTAAAAGTAGCCCTTTTGCAACATACACTGGAACTTAAACTTTAACCTGCTCAGGAACTTGCTTCTCTACTTGCTCCTTGATATGCTTATCTACCATCATAGGTAGAGATTCAACCATTACTTCCTGGAGATGATCAACAAGAGTATCAAATGACTTCCTTGACAAGAACTTTGCTTTCAGATGCTCAAACAAATATCCATAACATCCTTGTAACTCCTAAAAGAAACTCTTGTAATGTTTGAAACGAGCAGGTTTGGCTTTGAATAATGATAGAAGCCGATTTGTGGTAGATAACTTGGTGTTGAGTGAACTTGATGATGGTGTAGGTGTAGTATCAGTTTCTGTCAATTCTTAGAGTTTCTTAGTATTCGAAGATACGAGATCAGTATGAATCCTAGGAGATCTAATTGGTGTGGGGGATGGTGTACTCTTAGAATCCTCTATAATCATCCCTTTCTCCCTTCGTTTTAATTCATACACCTCATCAGTTAATTCCTCTTCTTCTTCATTAACGTTCACAAGTATTACAACATTAGTGATCTCCACCTCCAGACTTTCCTTATCACTCCTGGGCTCTAACCAAGTGCCGGAAATATTTTGATCAACATTCCTAGGGATTGGACTATCATCAATAACATTCTCTGATTCTTCCACCATCTTTTCAATTTCTACAGATGCCAAGTGTTTGTTCACCAGTTCCACATTTTCTCTAGCTTCTTGCTTGTCTCGACTATTGTGCTCAGCAAGACTTACTTTTAATATGTCTTTTAAAATCATCTCATCTGCTTTATCAACGATTGGCACTAGAGCTGGTGGAGTAAGACGTGTAGATCTCCTTTGAGGAAAATGAAAATGAATCATAGTTGATCATTTTGGAGCTCTTGACTCTCCTACATCCACTTTAGGGTTAGGTGACCTAGGGGTGCTAGGTGTCCTATGCGTTCCTTGGGAAGACTCAGTCGGCTGTGACTGAGTCAGAGGAACATCTATCCTAAACACCTCCGCATACATCTGATAATGCTCTGTATGCGTCATTTCATATGAGATCATCCAGTCTGGAATCTTCATTCCAACTCTGTCTTTGTGTCTTCCTGAATTAAAGATATTTTTCATTATATCATCATATTTAAGATTGTGATATATGTCTCTAGCACGCCTTGAGATCTCAGGAAAATTAGTCAATAAATCTGGGATAAGGAATCGAAGATGTTGGATGATGAAGAGAATAATAAAGTCCTTCCCATAGTAGCTCCGCATAATCAACGTGAATGTTATTGATAAATCAATACATCATTTTCATTATCTGCAACGGTGGTTGATCCCATCTAGTTACGCGTGTTGTCAAGCATTTGGAAAATATCTTGCACAACATTTGCCATAGCTGCAAAAGACAGGTTGTCTTAAAGCTTGATGATGTCTTCAGCTCTATTGTAAAGCCCAACTCATTTTTATAAAACGGAACCATGTCTAAAAATGATGGTGGTGGCACAAAACTGTCATGATTGTTGTCAGTTGCTTGTGATAGGTGAAAGATTGTTCTGAAGTCATCCAGTGTAAGAGAAAGCAGTTTCTTGTCAAGCATAAATGTGAGCCTATACTTTGATCCGTCTTCCTTCAACATATGCCAGAATTGTGCCATATAGATCCAAGGTACTGATGAGGAAGTTATAATGCTGAATCGTAACGGATGATCCTTAATGATATTCATCAGAATTTTGCTTTTAGGTGGACATTGCACTAGTTCAAAATCAACCTTCTTGGTGGCATCCATTAGATCATATCTCTTGTTTGGACGACACAATTCGTCTGGATAAACATCGGATGCATGTTGTTGTTGTGCCATGATGATTACTGAATGAATGAAATAAAGATGTTAGGTAACAAACAATCCATTTGACATTTTTTTGTCTTTTTCTACTCTGTCTGTTTTATATGTTCTGGCAATTCTTTTTGAACATATTTTTGATCAGTTTGTTTCTCATGTGCTCGTTCTTGATTTTTCTAGCACATGTCATACGCTTTATTTGAAATTTTCTTTTGATTTATCATTTTTGTGTGTTCTGGCAATTCTTTTTCGAACACACTTTTGATTTGCTTTTTCGTGTATGGATTTAGCTCTCTCTGTCTGTTTTTGAATATCCCCACAAGAAATTCTTTGTGACATGACACTCTTTCAAGAAAGATGAAGATTTCTCTTTTGATTCTAATCAATACGCTTTTATGAAAACTTAAAGAGAAATCATACATCTTCTTAAAATCGTTTTTATGAAAGAGTACCATTTTGACACTAACAGATCTTTAAGAACTTTTTCAGAAATCATGTGACAAAAACTTTTCGTATAACATAGAATCATTCAATCACAAATCCATAACTGAATGGTCACTAAGTCACTCACTCCTCATTCTGTTCATTGCAGAAAACGGTCTAAACCGGACATGATTTAGACCACTTAAACAATTAAGACTTGGATTTTTCAGATTCAAGTTATAAAAACTTTTTCACTTTTAATTTTTGTCATGAATCCTAAATAATGAAGACAAACGCATCTAATTCAATAACTGAATGGTCACTAAGTCACTCGCTCCTCATTCTGTTCATTGCAGAAAATGGTCGAAACCGGACATGACTTAGACCACTTAAACAATTATGAATAGACATATTTGACCCAATGCTTAGAATTCATTAAAACTTGATTTCTTTTTCATAATCATTTTGATGTTTTCAAAACACATGAGAAACAGAAATTTTTGTTCCACAGACATTCGAGCATTAATCATCAAAAGCATTCACTTATCCACAAATCTCATTGTTACTGATTTTGTCTTTTTGTCTTTACTGAATTTAGACTTATTGACTTTACCGAATTTGTCGTTTTGACTTTTACTGAGTTAGACAATAAAGATGAAAGGTAAATCCCTTTGACTGATTAAAAACCAAACTCGATCCATTTAAGTTTTATTAAACGCCAAAAACAATACAATCAAAGAAAACTTGATAAACATCAAACTCGATAAACATCAATCTTTTTCGAGTTTCGATTTCAGCATCGAATTAATATTTCTGGATGTTTTCTCAGCTATGGTTTAGTTAAC
>BQNB010034860.1:2608-48581 GCA_026074375.1 Tanacetum coccineum
AGTTTTCAAAAATGAATCCAAAGAAAAAGAGAATAAATATATGGAAAATAAAATTGATTTAGAAAAGAAGATTAAGAAACTTGATAATATTATTTGTAAAGCGGATCAATCTGCTTAAACAGTGCACATGTTAACTAAGCCACAAGTGTTTTATGATAATACACACAAACAAGCTCTAGGTTATCAAAATCCGTTTTATCCTAAGAAAGCTCAGCGGATAAAACCAACCTTGTATGATGGTGTTGTAATGTCTAATACACATGTTGCTATGTCTGTGAATGATGATGAAGAAACATTGATTTTGGAAGAAGATAGTCAATAAAAAATGTCTGAAAAAGAAAAGGATCCAGAGGCCATTAAACAAAACATTTCTCATAAACCTATTGATTATGAAAAATTAAATAGACTATCTGATGATTTTGGGAAACGTTTTACTCCACAACAAGAATTGTCGCTGAACAAGCTTTCTGGTTGCATATGGTCCAACTCCTTCCATAAACCTTCTGATGCCTCCCTGTCAAAATAGGAAGGCTCCTAAGGAACTTCTAAGTTAGCTTGGTGAATGAAAGCCCTACAAAGCTTAAATTTTCACCTGCCCAGTGTTTTGAACAATCGGAATGATGATAAGGCCTACACCCGATGTCTCTACAGAAGGAGAATGGGGGGGTTGTACATACTAAAGCTTCTTTTTAACAATGAAATTATTCCATTTCTAAAATCTTTAAAAGACATCTTCAACGTGTTTGATAGAAATCTTCTAAATGAAATAATGGAAGTACATATAGTTTTTAACCAAATAGAGGCTGTTGTTCAACAGTCTTCAGTTGACAAACATTGTTTGGAAATTGTTAAAAAAGAATTAATTTTGGAAAATGATCGACTCTTAGAACAAATCATGTCTCAAGATGTTCTTTTAACTGTGATGAATTCTATGTCTTTGAATGGTGAATCTGTGAATATGGATAGAAAGAGAAAAGAATCTTGTGATAAGTGTTTCAATCTTGAGGCCGAGCTTTTGAAATCACAAAATGCGCATAATGATCTTTTGAAAAGTTACTCACAACTTGAAAAACATTGTATTTCTCTTGAATTGTCAATACAACTTAATCAAGAAATTTTTCAAAAAGATGAATCTTGTGATAATCAAAATGCTCTCGAAATTCCAGAATTTTTTGAAAATAATGATTTGAAAGCTCAGCTTCAAGACAAAGACAGTACCATTTGTAAGTTGAAGGATATTATAAAATCAATGAAAGAAAAGTCCAAGGAAGAGAATGTGAATTATGATTATTGTGAATTAGAAACCAAAAATGTGGAACTGGAAAATAGTGTGGCAAAATTGATTTCGGAAAACGAGCGTCTTTGTAATGAAATTAATCATGTGAAACAGGTTTTTAAAGAGCAGTTTGACTCAATTAAAAAGACATATGTTTGTACTAAAGAACATAATGACTATTTAATTGATAAAATGAACTTAAAATCTATTGAAAATGAGGATTTAAAAGCTCAAATTCAAGATAAGGTTTTTGTGATAACGTCATTGAAAAATGATTTACGAAAAGTAAAAGGAAAAGATATTGTTGATAGTGCTGCACAAATACTATCTGCCCACACTATTATTCCAGGAATGTTCAAGCTAGACTTAGAACCTTTGGCTCCTAGGTTATTGCAAAATAGGAAAGCTCACATAGATTACCTTAAGCACACTCTGGAATAAGCTGATATTCTTCAGGGAATAGTCAAACAAGCTAAAGCAAAATAGCCTTTAGATAGTGCGTTAGACTTTTCCTGTAAGCATGCCCAACGAATTCAGGAGTTACTTGTATATGTTCGAGATACATGCCCTAATGCGATTAAACTTAGTGCGAAAAAGGTTGCTGTCACACCCAAAAACAAGGTCAAGAAAGTTAGGTTTGCTGAACCTCTCACATCCTCAAGCAACATTAAACAGGTAGAGTCATCTACAACATCATATTCTAACACACCTATGTTGTCTCCTACAGGATTGAAGTGTTCTACTAGTAATTGCGGATCAAAGCCTACATGCAATAAAAAGAATGATAGGATCTCGCGAACACCAAGTAGGAACATGAAGAATAAAGTAGAAGCCCAACCTAGGAAAGTTAATAAAAAGAATAGTGTTGTTGAACCTATTCGTGATGTTGATGTTAAGCATTCACTGTTAAATGCGAATTCTGAACCTATTTGTGCTACTTGTAAGAAATCTATGTTTGATGGTGTTCATGATATGTGTATTCTTGATTTTGTGGAAAATGTGAATAGCCGTGCTAAATCTGCTAAGAAACATAAAAAACAAAATATTTAGAAACCTACGGGTCATGTATTCACTGAAGTAGGACTTAAGTGGAAACCAACAGGCAGAACTTTCACTATAGTTGGTAACTCGTGCCCTTTAACTAGGATCACTTCAGCTAACATAGTGCCTCCTAAGAAAACCACTTCTCACTCAGTTGAAACACAAAAACCAGAGCTTAAAGTATACAGCAGGAAACCCAAAAATGTTAAAAATATAGGTTCGAGTAAAAAAGCTAAGATTGTAGAATCTAAGAATGCTAACCACTCAGAACTCAATTATACGTGGGGATCCAATGCTACAGATACTCCATCGTCTTTTTCTCTTGTCATGACAGGTTTTCCAAATTGTTCTCTGGTATCTAGACTCTGGATGTTCGAAACATATGACAGGGAACCACTCCCAGCTCATGAACTTTGTTAGTAAATTTATGGGTACAGTTAGATTCAAGAACAACCATATTGCAAGAATTCTAGGGTATGGTGACTATCAGCTGGGAAATGTTACTATTTCAAGAGTATACTATGTCGAGGGGCTTGGACATAACTTGTTTTTTGTTGGTTAATTTTGCGACGCGGATCTTGAAGTCGCATTTCAAAAAAACACTTGCTTTATTCGTAATTTAAAAGGTGTTGATCTAATTTCCAGATCCCGTGACACAAATTTGTACATAATTTCTCTTGATGACATGCTTAAAACATCTCCGATCTGTCTTCTATCCAAAGCGTCAAAGACTAAGAGCTGGTTATGGCATCGTCGTTTATCTCATCTCAACTTCGGTACTCTTAACAAGCTAGCTAAAGACGGTCTTGCACGAGGCATTCCAAGACTTAAATTTCAGAAAGATCATCTGTGTTCAGCATGTGCATTAGGAAAAAGCAAGAAATCCTCTCATCAACCCAAAGCTAAAGACACTAACCAGGAGAAACTATATCTTTTGCATATGGATTTGTGTGGCCCGATGCGTGTGGCGAGTATTAACAGGAAAAGGTATATCTATATCTTAGTGATTTGTCGACGATTACATCAAATTTATTTTGGGTCAGATTTTTGAGGACAAAAGATGAAGCTCCTGAGGCCATCATTAAATGCATCAAAAATATTCAAGTTCGTTTGAATGCCACCGTCCGTAATGTTCGAACAGATAATGGAACCGAATTTGTCAATCAGACACTTCGTGAATTTTATGAAAATGTTGGCATCTCGCATCAAACATCTGTTGCTCGCACTCCTCAGCAGAACGGCGTTGTCGAAAGGCGAAACCGAACTCTTGTAGAAGCTGCTCGTACAATGTTAATATTTTCAAAAGCTCCATTATTTTTATGGGCCGAAGCAATCAATACAACGTATTACACCAAAAACCGTTCGATACAACAAAACTCCATATGAGCCTATGCACGATAAGAAACCGGATTTATCATTCTTTCATGTCTTTGATGCACTCTGTTATCCTACCAATGAAAATGACAACTTGGGTAAATTAGATGCAAAAGCTCACATTGGTATTTTCGTTGGTTATGCGCTCGCAAAGAAAGCGTTCAGAATCTACAACAAAAGAACCCATAAAATTATAGAAACAATTCATGTAACATTCGATGAGCTGACAGCAATGGCTTCTGAATAATTCAGTTCAGGACCCATGCTTCATTCTATGACTCCTACAACACCCAGTTCAGGACTCGTTCTAAACCCTCCTCCTTTAGTACCGTTTGTACTACCATCGAGGAAAGAATGGGATGTTGTGTTTAAACCGATGTTTGATGAATTCTACTCTCCTCCAGCTAGCGTTGCCTATCTAGTTCCTGTAGTAGAAGATCCTACTCCTGTTGAGTTTAACCGTTTCACCTTCTCAACAACAGTTGATCAGATGCTCAATTCCCCAAGTACTTCACAAAATCCACACCACCAATCACAATCCCAACAATCCCTCTCAGTGCTGACGAAGAGTCACACGACCTGAGGTTACACATAAGAGTAACAATCCTTATTTTGGCATTCTAATTCCAAAACTGTTTCTGAAGAATCCTCATCAACGGATGTTATCTCTACTACTATGCAATTAGACGCTCCAATCTCAAAACATCCAATTAAATGGACAAAAGATTATCTGATACAAAACATAATTGGTAAACTCTCCAGACCTGTTTCCACATGACTCCAACTACATGAACAAGCCATGTTCTGCTATTATGATGCCTTCTTTACTTCACATGAACCAAAGACATACAAAAGAAGCATTAACTCATTCATGCTGGATTGAGACAATGCAAGAAGAGCTAAATGAATTCGAACATCTTAAAGTTTAGGAACTTGTTCCTACTCCAGATAAAGTGATGGTTATTGTCACACCCCCAGAACGAGGCCTGGACGAATAACGTGTCCGTAGGCGTTGACTTTTATAGAGCATCTCAATTACAAAGCATAAAGAACGACTCTAAGGGTACGTTTTGAAAAAAAAACAACCGTTGCAAAGTTTTTAAAATATAATAATAACCGTTGCAAAGTTTTAAAATAATAATAATAAGTTTTACATCGATTAAATTCAAAAGATTCAAAGTTAAAATGCGGAAGTTGAAATAAGTTCAACAACGGTATTTAAAGACATAGATAAATCTCTGGTGAACCGGTACAGGCAAATAGACTTCACATAAGTCAATCAACAACATCCATTCTAAGCACCTGAGAAAAACATGCTTAAAACGTCAACATAAAGTTGAGTGAATTCATAGGTTTAGTTCAAACGTTATTATAGTGGACCACAAGATATCAACACGTATGCGATAGTTATAACAGATACAACTTCACATAAAAAGGTATTTACGTTGCACTAAGCTCATGACACTGAAGCTAATTACGCATGTTAGCATGAACATTGTTATAAGTATTTGTGTGCCCTTCCAGGTGTCCGACCAAAGACAACCTAACCAGTATGACATGACATATATCCGTTTATCGGGCGCCTCGTGGGTAGTGAGCGCTACTCACCCGGATAGGGATAATTAGTCCCAATAGATCTATTTATTCATTCGCGCTCCCTCGACCGGTCCTCCAGTCAAGAGATTGACAGTTCATGATAGTTCGGGCAGTAGTGGTCTAACAGCTACTTAGGCAACACGTAAACAGGGAAAATCTCACGTAAAGTACTTGTGTCCAGTTTTAAAAGCAAGCAATGTTTCTCACCCCAAGTTATAAAACATTTATTCAAAACGAGTAAAAGAGTGGGGCTATGAACTCACCTTATACGGGTAGTGGATCAAAAGGAATCAATCAAGTGAAAATGAATCTCACGGTTCTAGCGACAACCTATCATATAGTCGTCGTTTAAGAATGATGTACAACGAATAACGCTTAACGCAAGAACTGATCATCCGAGCACGAGTAGACACGGCGTATCCCTTTTTAAAACGTACTTTCGAAAGTTATAAGTTTTGACAAGTCTCGACACTTCAAAACATCTTAGAAAATATTTCGTCTTTTAGTGTATTTTGTCTTTTAGTGTATTTTGTCTTTTAGTGTATTTCGTCTTTTAGTGTATTTCGTCTTTTAGTGTATTTTGTCTTTTAGTGTCCCGACACATCAACGTTGACTTAATAACCAAAAATGTTGACCTAAACTCGAAACTTAACGTTTTTCTACATTTTATCATAAGTTTGATAATAAAAGTATATTTTCGACGTTTTTATAAAGTTTATGAAATTTCGGCTGACCTTTCTAAAAATATCGACTTTCTATTTTTATCAACCTCGACAAGTGAAAATATCCGTTTTACAAAAGTACATCTTTTATTGACTAGAAAGATGTATCTGATCTATTTTCGACAACATCTCAAATATCGCAACAAATCCGTTTTAAACCTAAACCTCTTCGACATTCAATTTACGCTTCCAACAATTCCAACATCTAACTTAATCTCTTTGCCAACAATATTTAAACTTAATATACGATAAATCTTAAATAAACGATATAACCATAGTGATAACAATATATATATCAAAATAGTCACAACCAACTTTTATGCACAAAAGTACAACTACTTTTTATGTTCTTTCATTTATAAAAATATTAAACTTTGAGACTTGTAGTTTTATAAAAAAATAGATAATGATTTTCACAATGATCCGTTTTGTACACCTTGTTCGGAATGATCATACGAATGCAAAAGTACAACTTATTTATGAAAAAGAAAGGATGACTTACAAAGAAACACGGAGAAAGGTGAATAGAAACTAAGAACAACCCAAACGTTGTTTTATAAAATACCCAGATGAAATAACAATCAAATCGAACAATATATTTTCAAATGGTTGATCAAATATTAAAAATGAATAGAGTTGGGTGGGTGTTTGTTGGCGTCCGACATCAAGAAAGAAGGAAAAGAGTGAACAAAGTTTATGTGTGCGTGTGAGAATGAATGATAGAAAATGAGAATGAATGAATGTTATAAGCACAAATTTTTGACACACAAAATATGTGTGTGTGTTGCTAGGCGACGACAAGGGGAGGACAACCAAGGGGGGACCAAAATGATCCACCAATCACATGGTTTCTTGGTACAAGGTTGTTCCCAAATTGATGGAAGTTTGTCTAGGCATTTACATGTTCAAAATTTGAATCCTATGCATGTATATACATGCATAGCCGGTCACACATGAGGCCAAAGGGGGACCAAAATGGTCTCCAAGTTTCTAGGGAACTAGTGCTAGTTGAAGAATTAATTTACCAAGCATGCATGCACAACAAAGTATAGATTAAAAACGCGTAACACGTAAATAACGAATCGTGTAACGGTAACACGAAAAATTATGAAATTTTAAATATTGTTTAAAAACATAAAAACGCGGCTATTGCCAAAATACTACAACGTTTGGTGTCCCGGTTCGCTCCCGGTGATGATTCTCAGATAATAACGAAACAACTTCCCGGTTAAACTGAAAAGCTTAACGAAACTTTTAAAAAATTCAAATTTCTAAACGAAAACGGCTATTTTATTGAACAGAAATTCTCTGGTTGTCACACTCAGCTTCAGGATTAAAGTTATCATCCTCATTTCCTGGTGGAAATGGGTTAAGAAGAGTGAGTTCATCGGCGAACTCCTCAAGAAGATAATCAGAAAAAAGGAGTGGTACTGCCACGCGAGGGATTATTTAATTTCTTAAATTTTAACACTTCAGAGAAACGATCCTCGCATGTGATATCAATAAAATTAATCATGTTAATTGACTCATGAGGATGTTTCGAAGTGTTATCAACATGAAAGATCAATTGTTCATCTCCGTCTCTAAGAATAAGTTCTTCTCCGTGTACATCGATTAATGCTCGTGCCGTCCTCAAGAAAGGCCTTCCAAGAATGAGGGGAACCCGAGGGTCGACATCATAATCAACTACAACAAAATCGGCCAGAAAATAAAACTTTACTACTTTCACAAAGACATCTTCGACAACTCCAACAGGATAAGCAACCGATTGATTTGCGAGTTCAAGAGTCATGCGAGTCGGAGTAAGTTCCAGAAGCGAAAGCTTTTTCCATACGGAAAGAGGCATTAGATTAATGCTAGAGCCAAGATCGGCCAAGGCTAAGCACTCATCTAGCTCTGAAAAATCACAAGGAATAAGAAACTTGCCGTGGTCTCCAAGTTTTTTGGGCAACTTCTTAAGGAGCACCGCCGAACAATTCTCATTTAACGGAGTATTTGCCAATTCAAATAATTTCTCCTTATTACTAAGGAGACTCTTAAACGTAGAAGAAAATTTAGGCATGTAAAGAAGAGCATCCATAAAGCTAAGGTCGAAATGTAATCTTTGAAAGATTTGAAGGAACTTCAACGTTTGATTATTCATCTTCTCTTGAAGCTTTTAGTCATTAAGCCTTGAAGGATAAGGAATCGACGGTTTAGGATTAGGCTTTGGAGTAACTTTGGGCTCCAAAATAGGAACTTGGATAACCGAAGGTTGGACGTGTGCGGTACTTCCTAAATTTGTAGTTTGCACCTTGTCCTTTGACGCCTCTGGTTCACGTTCCGCTTCCTTCAGAAGAGGAGAAGAAGTAGGTGGAATCGTAGGTCCATCATAAGAAACACCACTTCGGGTAGTAATGGCTTTCAAGTCACCTCTTAGGTTAGCAACGGTATTACTAGGAAGTGATCCCGAACCCGAGGGACTATGCATCTGAAAGAAACTAGCCATCATGTTCTTTAGCTCATTGCTTTGTTTTGCCTTCGAAGTCTCAAAATCGTTCTTCATTTCTGTTTTTATAGTAGTTATCTGATTTTGCATGGCTCTCATATTAGTCTCATTAATCTTTATATAGTTTGATAACTCATTCGAAGGTTAAACTTGATTTTGATTATTCGGAGCTTGATAATTTCCTTGATTAAAATTATTTCCTCGGTTCTGATTGTATCCTTGATTTTGATTGTATCGGTTTTGATTATTTTGCAAATTCGGTTGATTGAAACCGGGTGGTCCGAGGTAATTATTCGAGCGATAGCTAAGCATATTACGGTCACCTTGTGGTTGGTAGGAATTACCCCCCGAATTATGGTTACCCATAGTAGCATAAGCGGCCTCTTGAGTATAGCCACCGACGGCTGGGCACTCGGTAAAAGAATGGGGACCACCACAAGTCTTGCATTTTGTATTCGTAAATTTGACCGATTGTATTTGTCTCATAATATCTAGAAAATTATTATTCATCATTTCCAATTGTCGAACAACTTATTGACTCTCGGTAGTAGTAGTAGAAGAGATAATTTCTAGACGTCTCGTCTTGAGTTGCTGAATGGTTGTGGGAGCGTTCATGTTCTCGATCAATTGGTAACATTATCCTGAGTCTTTCATAAAGGTTTATAACACCACCGGTTTTAAGTCATTGACGTCATCAATAAATTCACTATGTATTTTTAGTATTGTACGCGTTTGCTATTAAATCGTAATCGTTAAGTTAAATCGCGTAAGCTAAAAATGATCATTCAATGTAAACGAGTACCAAACAATTAAACGTTAACATCAAGCAAGTGTTAAGTAATTATTTTGAGGATAATTATTAACTTTGTTCATTTTATTTTTATTGGTTAACGTTTTCATGATAAATTGCGTTTAGGCATTCCCGAAACCACCAAAACTTTTCTAAGCTTCAACAAATACCCACTTTTATACCCAATACCCAAAAATTTCTCAATATTACCTACATACATATATGACCGGCTATATGCTTGTAATATCAAAGAAAATGTCAAAATTTTCAACTTGGTCTTATGTACAATACCAACTAATAAAGGCTTATGTTTCCCTTGACCACTATTACCCTAATTTACTCATCTTGTCCTTAAAGACTTCCTGTTCTTCATTTGACTAGTCTATGTGATATATAAGGCATTAGCAAGTAAAGAAACACATACATGTAACATTTCTTTAAGTAAAATCAAAACAAACTCTCCCTTTTGCTCCTTACACCCCCACGGCTCAAAACAAAGACCACAAACCATCCATAAAAATTTTATCTACCACCCTTCAACATTTTTCAACACTAATCTAAGACCTACCAAGAGGTTTAAAGGTTTGGTTAAGCCTTTACAAGGGTTAAACAAGAAAAGGAAGCTAGGGTTTTTCTTGGAAAAGTTAGGGTTTTCATCATCTATTTTCAAGCCAAGGGTATGATTTGTTTTCCCATTCATCACTCATTCACCTAAGGTTATCTAAAACTCTTTATGAATTTACATTTATGATTTTATGAGTATATATGTTCTATGTAGCAAAATCACCATTAGGATGCTTTTAAACATGTAAAACACATTTTTACTTGTGATTATGATTTTGTACACTTATTCATGTGTTATGTGGTTGTAAATATCATGGAATGAAGGAAATATAAGTATGGCATCATGTTGGTTTAAGTATAAAATGTATATGTACAAACTAGTAAAAGTTTACTTAAGAAAGTTTATGATTTCATGTGATGTTAAGGACTTGTTGATCTTGATGATCTTGGAAAAATTATAGACCTATGGACACTATTATATGTAAGACATATGATATAAAGACTTGTGAAGGATTTGTGGTATTTTAATTAGTTGAAAAGTATATAAAACAAAAGTATATAATTAATTATATACAAGTTATAAAAAGGGCTGTTTGGTTTTGAATTCCAAACAGTAGATTTTACATTTTATAAAAATAATACATCTCATGACGTTTCCAAATATGTAAAGAACTCGAAAACCCGATTTATAACGAAGGAGATACGCTAATAACAAGTTTACAATAATTAATACTTTTATAAAAATAATTTTTATAAAAAGTTACTGTTCATCAGGGGACTTATTTTTAGAAAAACATCATAAATAAATATAACATTTAATTACGAGAGCGTGCTCGAAAGAATTACTAAAAAACGAGCTAAAACGAATATAGATTACGACGTTACGGTAATTAAAGTTATAAAAGTAATTTTTATAAAGTATACAGTAAAAATTACTGTTCATAACACAGACCTGCAACTTTTATAAATTAATAATTTGATACATCTTTCAAATAACAAAGATGTGAACGAAAGGAATGGCAAAATCGGGAGTAAACCTGAATAAAGTTAGTTACATTTAACGGTATTACCGTCAATTAAAACTGAATTTATAAAACATGATGAATAGATAAAGAGTACTGGTCAATTTGAAGGTCATAAATATAAAAATGTCATATTTATATATATCAAATCTAATACGAAGACGTGGACGAAAGAAACGGGCCTTAAAACGAATAAATTGCGTCGTTTTTAACTACGAAAAACTATTTAATAAAACGATTTAAACCTTTATTAAAACGATTTCACTAAATAATTAATGTGTGATTTGAGCCTATATAGAATTGTATCTGGCAGTATGTTACTCAAAGTGAATAGTACTTATACGACCTATATTGGAATAGTTGCATTCGATCATTACACCGTGATGCATTTTATCTGTGAATATTTATTATCGTTCACTCAAGGGGAAGTTCATAGCCCAATCGTTTTACATGAATTTTGTTTAACAAGTTTTTTGGGGTGAGAAACAATTTATTGTTTTAACAATTGGACACAAGTGGATACTTTTACTTTACAGATTAGTTATGCCTAAGTAGCGATAACCCTAGTTGAGCCCATTATCATGAACTGTCAATTACTGGATTGTAGCGATGAAATGTTATGAATATAGATCAAGTTGGATTGACATCCCCGTTCGGGTGATTAGATATCATTGGACAAACAAACATATACCATGTCAAACATAGGATGTTACGGGTTAGAACATCAACATGGGCAATGTAGGCAATTTATATTGTATTCATTCATGTTGAGCTTCAGTGTCATGAGTTTAGGGCAACATAATTACATTTATATGATGTTCTGCATCTGTTACATTATCAATACACAGGGAAAAATCTTGTGGTCCCCAACAATATATGATTTATCAAACTATAAATTACTAACATTATGTTTACGTTTTTAAAGCAATGATTTCAAAGAAGGTCAATAAGCACGAGTGCAAGAGATACATTGGGTGGATTGATTAGATATCATGCATTAAAAGATTTTTGTCGCATTACATTTTTGTATATCTGTTATGGCTAAGAATCTTTGTATTTTTAAATAAGTAAAATAAGAGAATCTTCGGGCTTATTAACAAATACTTTGTCAAATCTAATGTATCGGTTTTAAAACGACTTATTTGTTGTTCAATATATATATCTTTGATGTTTATTGATCATTTGAAGTAAACATGCCCCAGACCCTTATTCCGCTGCCAAACCCAATTTGGGGGTGTTATCATATTGGTAACAAGACCAGGTTATAGAGAGAACCAGGTCAAATGTTTTTGCTGGACAACTAACCGTTATCAAACATTTGCATTCATACAAAGTGAAATTCACTGAGACATAAATACACACACTACTTGTGCATTAGTTGGTTAAGAACTAATACACTTAGGTATGATATACATGTTATATGGTAAAAAATGTTATATTACTAATAAGAGTCTTAAATTAAATACTAATATAAAGCTATTTTGGATTTATTAAGATACAGTCATGTCAATTCTGAGGATTCCAGCGGTTACATACACTGCTGTTTCCATCCTTTGGAAGTTATCAGATATTGATCCCCAGGAGTTTATTGGACCTGAGCACAGAGGACTGCCCTGTGGCTTATATGACCACCATATGTGCAGGTCGCTTTACAGGCCCCCATCACCAGACTACATACCTGGCCCCGAGGAGACACAGTCACCACCTCCACCAGACTTTGTTCCAGAGCCTGTTTATCTAGAGTTTATGCCACCGGAGGACGAGATACTCCCAGCTAAGGAGTAGCCACTGCCTGCTGTTGACTCACCTACTACTAATTCACCAGGCTATATTCTCGAGTCTGATCTTGAGGAGGATGACGATAAGGACCCTGAGGAGGATCCTGTCGATTATCCTGCTAACGGAGGAGATGATGGAGCTCATAAGGATGAGCCATCTGATGATGATGAAGATGAGGAGGTTGATATTGAGGCTGATGACGAGGAGGAGGAGGAGCACCCAGCTCCTGCCAACTCTACAGCTGTTACTTTACCAGCTATTGATCAGGCCCCATCTGCTAAGGAGACCGAGCCATTTAAGACTGACGAGTCTGCAGCCCACACCACCACATACCCTGCATACCGCGCTACAGCTAGGATTTCTATTCCAGCTCTAGTACCTACACCAGTTTGGTCTGATGCAGAGGTTGCCAGACTTCTCGCTATATCTACTCTACCCTTATCACCACTCTCCCCATGGTCATCACCACTGCCTCAGATTCCTTTTCCACCACTACCCCCGATACCATCTCCATCACTACCACTATCACCACCCTTACATGTATCAGCTCCACCACCTGCTAAGTCCTATATGTTTGTAGGCTAATCGAGCTGCGATGATCCGGCTGGAGAGCTAAGGCGGGCATCTACTTCCCATTCACTACCATTACCACCACTCTCACCCATACCAGCCTCTACATCATCACCACCATTGCTACTACCCTCTACTAACCAAGAGAGGACAGACCTGAGGTTACCTTACCGCCTCGAAAGAGGTTAGTACGCTCCTGTGTCTAGATACGAGTCGGAGAGAGCTCGTACTGCTGCTTGCTGCTAGAACCGACTGGAGGTCTAGGGTAGACTATGGATTTGTGCCACAATGGATAGGGAAAGATCATGTGTGAATTATAGAGAGAGAAGAAGGTATATGATCACCTGACTCTTGGGATGAGATAGTTTAAGCGGCCATGCCGGGACACCAGTAGTTACCAGATGTGGCAGAGTTTAGCCAAAGGATGACAGAGTTATGCGACTAAGGGTTATGGGCCAAGACACAGACAGAATATACACAAGGTTTAGAATGATGAGCAGTCAGATGACCGCTGATGGCTGGTCGGCTCAACATGCTTTATAGGGATAGACGTGCACATGCTCGTACTGCTAGGCTCATGGAGACTAAGGCCAGGATGTCTCAAGAGGCTTGGGGATGATCTATGAATTCTAGTGACCTTGCGCATGCAGAGGTTATGTCATTACGTACTCAGGTGGTAGCACAGCAGGCAGTGATTACAGAGCTATAGGAAGCAGACTGCAAGAGGCAGGCGGTGATTACAGAGATGTCGGCGGTAGATCGTAGGAGGCAGAAGCAGTTCATAGAGATTACAAAGCTGTTTGAAGAGACTTCAACTCAAATGACAGAGTTCGAGATACAGCAAGGAACCGCCAAAGGTCCAGCAAACAACTAGCTGCACCAAGGAGGCTGGTAGCCGTTCTAATCCTGTCATGGCTATTATTTTGTACAGCCTTACTAAGTATTACTGTAACTCCGGCTACGTAAGGCCTTTAGGTTGAATAATATCATTTATCTTGTACACTAATCGTTTGTATCATTTTGTATCTGAACCAATCATGTATGTTTTCCAATTATATATGGAATGGTGGTATTATGTCATGTCTGTAATCAAATTTATTATGAATGAATGTCGATTTAGCTACACTATTATTAATTTTAATTCAGTTGTACATTTCACTGTGTAATGTGATCTCATTTTACTTATTGCGTATATGTCATGTCATAGGTTATAATTTATAAAAACTAACGGTATTATATTTTCTTGTGATTTGAAGAAAATGGCACCAGGAGAAGGACCACGAGGTTAAACCCAAAAAACCAACACCGCCGCAACAGCCACTCAACCCACTACCACTACACTAATGCCCAACTTCAGGCAATGATTGACCAAGGTGTTACTGCCATTTTGGCAGCACGTGATGCAAACACGAATGGCGTCGACAGCCACAATTCAGGAACAAGTGCTAGGAGAAACGAGCGAGCCACTCGTGAGTGCACTTACCCAGACTTCATGAAGTGCCAACCTCTAAATTTCAAAGGCACAAAAGGAGTTGTCGAATTGACTCAATGGATTGAGAAAATGGAAACTGTGTTCCCCATAAGCAACTATTCTGTGGAAAACCAAATCAAGTTTTATCCACTGTACTCTTCTGGGTAATCTCTAACGTGGTGGAACTCCCATGTTAGGACTGTTGGTAATGACATTGCTTATGCAATGACCTGGATTGAACTGAAGAAAAAAATGACTGACAAGTATTGCCCAAGGACCGAGATTAAGAAACTCAAAGTCGAACTGTAGGAATTGAAAGTAAAAGGTACCGATGTGATAGGGTACAACCAATGTTTTCAGGAACTGGCACTGCTGTGTAGTAGAATGTTTCCTGAAGAATCTGACAAGATTAAGAAATATTTCATGTGGGCTTACCCGACATGAACACATAAGTGTAGTAAGCATCCAGCCTAAGACAATTGCAAGAGGAAAACTGAAATGGAGCAAAATCGAAGTGTGGATAGAGAATTCCACACTTTTGCTGACCCAGTCAGACAAAGAACAAAGATAAAGCAAGATAATAACCAACAACCACAACAACAACAACACCAAAACAAGAGGTAGAACACCAGAAGGGCTTATGCTACAGGGACTGTTGAGAAGAAACACATGGGGGATCTAAACCCCTATGCTCAAAATGAAATTATCACCACGATGGTCCGTGTACTCCCAAATGCCACAAATGCAAAAAAGTTGGTCATTTTTCTCGTGACTGTAGGAGTACGGCAAGTACCAACACTGCTAACAACTAGAAGGGCACTGGGTTGGGCCAGAGACCTACTTGTTATAAGTGTGGAGTTCAGGGACATTTTAAGAGGGAATGTCCAAAGCTGAAGAATAACAACAACCGAGGTAACCAAGTTAGAGGTGGCAATACTCCAGCCAAGGTGTATGCGGTAAGGCATGCAGGGACAAACCCAGACTCCAACGTCATGATGGGTATGTTCCTTCTAAACAACTGCTATGCCTCTATCTTATTTGATACTGGTGCCGATAGAAGTTTTGTATCCACTGCATTTAGCTTCGAAATTGATATCACACCAACTGCATTAGATCACTATTATGACGTTGAACTAGCCGACAGGAGAATAATTGGGTTGAACAATATCCTTAGGGGTTGTACATTAAATATCTTGAACCACCCATTCAACATAGACTTAATGCCCGTAGAACTTGGTAGTTTCGACGCTATAATTGGTATGGATTGGTTGGTAAAGTACCAAGCAATCATTGTGTGTGCCGATAAGATCGTTCATATCCCCTGGGGAAATGAAACATTAATTGTTCACAGTGACGAAAGCAACCAGGGATACAAGGCTCATCTACACATTATATAGTACACCAAAACACAAGAATACATGCTAAAAGGATGTCCAGTCTTTTTGGCAAACGTTAATACAAAGGAGACGGAAGACAAGTCAGAGAAGAAGCGACTTGAGGACGTACCAATCGTCTGGGATTTTCTTGATGTATTCCCTGAGGACTTGCCGGGGTTTTCCTCGACATCGACAAGTTGGAATTTCAATCGATTTGATACCTGGTGCTGCACCCGTACCCGGTGCGCCTATCGATTGACACCCTTCTGAAATGAAAGAGTTATCGTAGCGACTAAAAAAAAAAAACTATCATTGACAAAGGCTTTATAAGACCTAGTTCCTCACCCTGGGGAGCTCCGTCTTGTTTGTCAAGAAGAAGGATGGATCATTTCGAATGTGTATTGATTACCGAGAATTGAATAAACTGACTGTGAAGAACCATTATCCACTCCTAAGAATTGATATTGTAAGTTGAATCAGATCTTAAAGGTCGAAGTGTCTACTCAAAGATCACCTAAGGTCGGGTTCTATCACCAACTGAGGGGTTCGAGAAGAAGCACATTCTGAAGAACGCTTATAGAACCCGATAACGGCATTATGAATTTCAAGTTATGCCATTTGTTTGACAAACCACCTGTCCTATTCCATAAAGACCATATAAATCATGGTGTGCAAACCATATCTGGATTAAATTCAAATTGTTCTTTTATTGACGTATATTCTGAAAAATTCAAGAATAAAGCAAGACATGAAGAGCACCTTAAGTTTAATCATATAAGTTTGCCTTAAGGAAAGAGGAGTTGTATGAAAAATTTTCCAAGCGTGAATTTGGATTCCTAACGTACGGTTCCTCGGTCACGTGGAATAACAGTCAGGTATTCACGTGTAACCACCGCCAAGATCAAATCCCATAAAGAAATGGGCCATCTTCTAAGTCACCAACGGAGAATCGTCATTTTTAGGTCTTGCTGGTTATTAACGAAGATTCACATCGAAGGATTTTCCGAAGATTGCCAAACCAATGACCAAGCTTACTTAGAAGAAGTGTTAAGGGTTTTATTTTTTTTGAAAAAAGTGGGGTGGCAAACAGTGACAAACAAGAAACAGCGTTCCAACTGTTGAAGCAGAAGTTGTGTAGTGCACCAATTCTGGCTTTACCTGAAGGAAGAAAAAGATTTTATCGTATACTGTGATGCTTCGATCAAAGGTTTAGGCGCTGTGTTGATGCAAAGAGAGAAGGTGATTGCTTATGCATCACGACAACTGAAAATTCTTGAGAAGAACTATACGACTCAAGATTTGGAACTTGGTGCGGTAGTGTTTTCTCTAAAACTCTGGAGACACTATTTGTACGGAACCAAGTGTACTGTGTTCACGGATCACAAGAGTCTACAACACATTCTTAATCAAAAGGAGCTGAATATGAGGCAGCGTCGTTGGTTAGAATTACTTAGTGATTATGATTGCGAGATTCGTTATCACCCAGGGAAAGCAAATGTTGTCGCTGACGCCTTGAGCAGGAAAGAACGAGAGCCACCATTAAGGGTTCGAGCCTTAGTCATGACTATAGGTTTGAATCTCCCCAAACAAATTTTGGATGCTCAAACTGAAGCACGGAAACCAAAGAACATCAAGAACGAAGATGTTGGAGGCATGTTGGTTGAAAATTCTAAAGATCCGGAGAAATTTAGAACAGAAAAGTTGGAACCCCGCGCGGATGGAACTCTATGCTTCAATGGCAGGAGTTGGTTACCATGTTATGGCAATTTGAGGACTGTGATCATGCACGAGTCCCACAAGTCAAAATACTCTATTCATCCGGGTTCTGATAAGATGTACCAAGACATGAAAAAGCTATATTGGTGGCCCAATATGAAGGCAAACATCGCCACCTATGTTAGCAAATGTTTGACTTGTGCCAAGGTCAAGGCAGAACATCAAAGGCCATCAGGATTGTTGGTACAACCTGATATACCTCAATGGAAGTGGGTCACGAAGCTTCCTAAGTCGTCACAAGGCTACGACACCATTTGGGTGATTGTTGACCGACTCACTAAGTTCGCAATCTTTGTACCGATGAGAGAGACTGATCCGATGGATAAACTTGCAAGAATGTACCTAAAGGAGGTGGTCACGAGGCATGGAATACCTCTCTCGATTATTTGTGATCGTGACCCTAGGTTCGCATCAAATTTCTGGAGGTCACTTCAGAATGCTTTGGGTACTAGTCTAGATATGAGTACTGCGTACCATCCACAAACAAACAGACAAAGCGAGAGGACTATTCAAACTCTCGAGGATATGTTGCGTGCTTGTGCAATCGACTTTGGAAAGGGTTGGGTTAACCATTTGCCATTAGTCGAGTTCTCATATAACAATAACTATCACGCTAGCATCAAGGCCGCACCATTTGAAGCACTTTACGGTCGAAAGTGTCGTTCACCCGTTTGTTGGGCCGAGGTTGGAGAAGTTCAACTCACTGGTCCAGAAATAGTGCAAGAAACAACTGAGAAGATCGTTCAAATCAAGCAGAGAATGCAAGCTGCTCGCGATCGACAAAAGAGTTACGCGGATTTAAAGCGTAAACCGATGGAATTTCAGGTTGGGGATAAAGTTATGCTTAAAGTTTCGCCTTGGAAAGGGGTCGTACGTTTTGGCAAACGGGGGAAGTTGAACCCTAGGTACGTTGGACCATTCAAGGTGTTAGAAAAGGTTGGATCCGTTACTTACAGGCTTGAGCTTCCTGAAGAGCTGAGTCGGGTTCACAATACATTTCTTGTATCCAACTTGAAAAAGTGCCATGCCGACGAACCATTAGCCGTTTCGTTGGATGGACTACATTTTGATGACAAGCTTCAATTTGTCGAGGAGCCGGTAGAAATCATGGACCGTGAAGTTAAACGGTTGAAGCGAAGCCGCATTCCACTAGTCAAGGTTCGATGGAACTCCAGGAGAGGTCCTGAGTTCACATGGGAACGCGAAGATCAATTCAGGAAGAAATATCCACACCTCTTCACAAAGACCGCACCATCGTCAAGTGTCGCGTCTTAAGCCTTGAGGACAAGGCTCACTTAACTGGGGGAGACTATAACACCTCGTGTTTTAAGGTCATTGACGTTGTCAAAAAATCCGCTATGTATTTTTAGTATTGTATGCGTTTGCTTTAAATCGTAAACGTTAAGTTAAATCGCGCAAGCTAAAAATGATCATTCAATGTAAACATGCATCAAACAATTAAACGTTTACATAAAGCAAGTATTAAATAATTATTTTGAGAATAATTATGGTCTTTGTTCATTTTATTTTTATCGGTTACGTAAAGTGTGTATATTTCGCGATAAAATTTTGTTTAGGCATACCTGGAACCATATTAATTAATCTACGCTTCAACAAATACTTATTTTTACATTCAACACTCAAAGTCTTATTAAACCTTACCCAAGTTAATGTTGTTAGTCATATAGTACATAAAAGTAAACAAGCTAGAAACTAAACAATTCAAGTATAACATGTGTACTTTTATCTTTACTCTTTTAATCTCATATAATGGAAGTAACTACAAGATATTATCCATAAAATATCCAAGACATAAAAATTGCTCTTCCCCCCCCCCATATACCACGTATACAACACCATAGGGAAAAGAAGCACACCAAAAATCCCCAACTTGCTTGTACAACATCTACTAATAAAGCTTATGTCTTGCTTTGACCAAAAGTCTTCCTAAAGACCCTCATGGTGTCTCCTTGACTAGTCTTACATATACAATACTTATACATTGCAAGTATTAATACACAACACAAAAACACTTAACCAAAAATCAAACCATTCCTCCCTTTCTTCCTTGTCTAGCTCACGGCTCAAAAATCCCTAACACAAACAATCCATACAAATTATTTTACCACTTATACAAGCATTCACACATTATTCCTAATACATACTAAGGTGTTTTGAAGTATTGGTTAAGCCTTTACAAGGGTTAAACAATAAAAGGAAGCTAGGGTTTCCTTGGAATAATTAGGGTTTCATTCTTGCAAGCTTGGGTTTAAAGTCTAAACAAGGGTTTAGCACATATTTCTCATAATCATTGTTCATCATAAGCTTATCTAAAAACCTTTATCTTTTCATTTCATGAGTTTATATGTATATGATGTTCTATGTATCAAAATTATCACTTAGGATATGTTTAACTTGTAGAAATGGATTTTTCTTGTAAACATGATTTTATGAACTTGTACACATGTTATATGGATGGTATTATGAAGTTATAAAAGGAATATAAATCTTGTACACTCATGGTTTATGTGTATAAACGGATATGTATAAACTAGTGGTTAAAAGTACTTAAGGAAAGTTTATGTTTTCATGTGATGTTAATGACTTGTAAATCTTGTTATCATGGACTTATGTGGACAAATAATGGACCTATGGACACTAATATATGTATGGCATATGATATAAAGACTTGTGTAAGACTTGTGATATTTATAAAGTTGAAAATTATATATATATAAAGTGTACATAACTAATTATGGCAAAGTTATAAAGAGGCTGTTTTGGTTCGTGTATGGTGACAGTCATAATAGGTTTTATAAAAATAGTACACCTCATGACGATTCCAAAAAGGTAAGAAACTCAAAAAACGGATTAATAACGAAAAACATACGATAAAAACATGATTTACGTTAATACCGGTTTTATAAAATAAACTTTATAAAAGCAAGTTATAAAATACTTCTAAAACAGAAACATTTATTTTTGTAAACCTCATAAATAAATAGAACTTTCAATTACGAGAACGTGCTCGAAAGAATTACTAAAAACGGAGCTAAAACGAATAAAATACGACGTTTACGATAATTAAAGTTTATAAAAGTAATTTTATAAACTAGAATACAGAGTAAAAATATTAATGTTATCATGCACCCCACTTTATAAAAATGTGATAATTTTAATAACGAAGACGTGCTCGAAGGAATCGCTAAAATCGGGATTAAAACGAATAAGTTGTTGCATTTACGGGTTTTACGACAATTAAATTTATAAAAGTAAATTTATAAAACGTCATAACATAAAGTATTGTTCATACAAAAGGTTATAAAATATAAAAATGTAATATTTTTATATATCATCTTAATACGAAGACGTGGACGTAAGAAACGCGAGAAACGGGTTTAAAACGGGAAAGTTATGCTAGTTTTTCTAAAACGATAATTATAAACGTTTTCGCTTTATAACAACGATTTATCAATACAAATAGATGGTAAAGAGACTATATAGGATTGTATACGATATTTATTTCAACGAAGTGCATAGTACTTATACGACCTATGTTTGATTAGGTTGCCTTCGGATTTGTTCGTGAGTCGTTATTTCACTTACTCGATTATTACACATTCACTTCACTGCTGAGGTGAGTTCATAGCCCTACGTTTTACATGATTTGTTTTATAAGATTTTATGGGGTGAAAACATGGCACTGTTTATAATGTACACAAATGGATTAAGTTATACTTATGATTACGTGTTGCCTAAGTAGCGATAACTCTAGTTGAGCCCATTATCATGAACTGTCAGTTACTGGATTGTGAGCGCGAATGTTATGAATAGATCTATTGGGATTGACATCCCCGTTCGGGTGATTTAGCTATCAACATGGGCAAAACGAACGTATACCATGTCGAACAAGATTTTGCGGTTAGAACATCACCACGGCAATGTAGGCCATTTAATATGGAAATCAATGTATTGTCAGCTCAGTTCAGAAGCTAGGGCAACGTAATTACATTTATATGATGTCTGCATCTGTTGCATTATCATACACTTGGGAAATCTTGTGGTCCTACAATATACGATTTATCAAACCTATGAATTCACCAACATTATTGTTGAGGTTTTAAAGCAATATTTTTCAGGAGGTCAATAAGCACGAGGTGCAAGGGATACATTGGTGGTTTTGATTTGGATATCATGCATTAAAGATTTTGTCGCATTACATTTTGTATATCTGTTATGGGCTAGAAATCTTTGTATTTTGAACAAGTGAAGCTTCGGGCTTATGTAACAAATACTTTAAACGACTTTTTGGTCGTTCTATATATATCTTGTGTTATTGATATATGAAGTAACCCGCCCCGGACCCTTATTCCGCTGCGACCCAATACACAAACCCTATAACTAGACTTCACTCTTAATAGTGATGATTTGTTTTACATACCCCAAACCTCGCAAAAAACACTTTAACCATACACTCAAACCTTACAACTATACCTTACTCTTGATAGTAATAGTTAGTTTGACAAACTTCAATCCTCACAAACATGATACTCAAAACATATAACTACATAATCTTCACTTGAAGAACATCATCACCTTTACCAACAAATGTTGCTCTTCACTTTCAAACTCCTATGCCAAAGAAATTATCTCCTCAAGAACATTCCACACTTATCCAATAACCATTACAAGTGATCCTTTCATTTTTCTACAATTGGGTCTTTTAGTTTGTTTCCACTTACTAGAAAGTGAAGAACATAATGAAGATATTCAATCTCCAAGTGTTATTAAGTCACCACATTGTTGTGTCTTTCATTTTTCTTTCACTATGGAAGAACTACCACCTCGTCTCACATATCCACCTTTGTTCGTCAACTTTGACAACCAACAATGCACTTGTTACATTAGGATCATATGCAACCTAATCACTCTTGTCATTATTAGTGCAAACAATATATTATTCTAAATTGTCTTTGCCAACCTTAGCTCAACACCTTCCCTCTTCGTTCTCGCTCATCCTTCCCACTTTCCATTATAGGAATTGTTTTTATTTACATCTAGGTGCATATCAATTTTCACTATATTTATTCTTGTCATAATATAACTACTTTCGAGTATATATTTTGACATGATGTATTAAAATATTATTGACATCGATTTACTTTTACATGTCATAATTTTTATTTTATTATTTTTTTTCTTCTAAGAACATACTTAGAATATGTCTTCTAAAAAAATCACACTACGTATTCAAATCATGATTTTTCTAATCACCCTTATCATTAACATTTAGTTCGACTCAATGTCTTACAACAATGTTTCTCCTAGAACACCCCACACATGAAAAGCACACATAATTCTTAACAAATAAACCTTGAGGATTTAGGAATCTCTCAATACAACCCTTGACGAAAGTCTATCTGAATTCAAATCACCATCTTTGGTAGATAATTATTTCTTAAGGAATGTGTCATTCTAAATACGATGGTACTCCTTGTCCGAATGAAATCTTAGAAGAAGTCATTCTCATAATAATGGCGTGTCAGTCAATAAATGTATTTCATTCTCATTTATTAAAGTTGGTGTGATTGGTTGGATAAATTTGGTGTCAATTGAGTCTTAATCATCTAGCATGTGTCTTGGTTCTTTTTATTCTTATCATTTAGGTTGTTGTTTTTTAACAACAATTGCATGTGTTTAGTTTCTAACATTTCTTGAAAGTGTCATCCTATAGAGTACTCTTACCTAAGACATGCATATCATGTTTTTCGATAGAATCTTACTATATGTACTATATACATTTTTACTATATGTATTTTTTCTATCTTACTATGTGAGATTATTATGTTTGACGCTTGCATGATGCTTAACATCTTTATGACTTGGTGTGTTATCCTTTTAGGACCCTTACTTTCTATTGTTCATGATTTAACTGTTTACATGCTAAGTGCTTTGGGTTTTGGTAACAAAATTGGGTTCTACCCATTTTTAAGGGTCTCACGGATCGACGGATCCAAATTTGGTGGATCCATCTATGCTTTTGGTAGATCTGTCCCTCGCAGACGCCATAACTCAAAATTTCTTGATTTTTAACTTTTAGGACTTTATCTATTAGTTATCTTACTTGCTCCTAAACATTATTTTAAACCTTAGGATTAAAATACTATTCTCATATATCTACTTTTTTGTTACATACATAGCTATCATCGTTATTATGTATATGTGCGCTTGTCTAATAACTCGGTTTTATAGTACACTTCCAAAACTTGATTCATTGGGGTCCCAAATAAGGGGGAGCTTTCGTCAAACACCTAGATAGCGAATCTTATATACATTTAGTTGTATATACTCGTCCAACGGAGAATCTAGATTGGCACTAACCTTTTTTGTAGGTTTTCGATATTACCTTGATGCCTCAAATAAGGGGAGCATTCATCAAGAAGAAGCATACACACATTTATCATATATTTATCTATTGCTTCAGCATGATTATAAATATAAATATAAAGTAGTATATATATTAAATATACAGATACATCTATATATATATACTTATATATATATATATATATATAATCTATTATATATATAACATATAAAATATAAATACATATATATATATAGTAGAGATCCATGAGAAGTAACTCTTAAAATAACCAGTGGTGAGAAGTGACTAAAATAATACATTTGAGGATGCGACGACTTGCATTAGATGCATTTTTAATTCATTTAGATGCCCATTTGATTCGAACGTTTTAATTCGAGCGTAGATGTGCAAATTTGATTTTCATGATTTTTGGCACATCAGAGGAACAAAAACAAGATAAAAAATAAAATGCATCTAATATATGTATATGCATCTAATTAAAAGCTAAAACACGTTATGAATGCGTTATAATGCATATAAGATCATAGATGATGCATCTATTTAGTCGGTGCATCTCGGATATGCGGTTATAGTTACTTCTTATCCTTCTTATTTTAAGAAAACTTCTTATTTGATCATAACTATATATATATATATATATATATATATATATATATATATATATATATATATATATATATATATATATATATATATATATTATGTTGCACAAAACTAACCCTTTATGTATGTTATGTCTTTGTAAGAAATTTGATCCATGGATTCGTTAGCAACCAAGGTCAATAATTATAGGAGTGCAATGAGCTAGGGGGAGCTCAAAGGTATCAAAGTAGATAGCTTAGAGGTGCTTAGATGATGAAGATTGAAGTATAACTTCACTAGGGATGATGAAGCTTGCCTTTCTGGGGAGGAACAAAGTTTAACTCTAAGGACACGTCCTTTTCATAGGGATGGTAGAGTGTAAACAGAGAAGGATTGACGCATATATCTTTTTGTTTCAACAAAAGGGGGGGAAGAAAGTGTAAACGAGTAACTTTTAAATTTTACTACGTTACAAGTTTACATATTTGTCATCATCAAAAAGAGGGAGATTGTTAGTGCAAATATTATGATATTTAAACTAAACAAGTCATTTGGTTTTAATAATGACAAACAAGTAACTTGTAATACATAACGTAAAATATGCAAGTTATTCGTGAGCACAACTCATCAACGCATATATTCATCAACACCTCTCGACGTCTCGAGTCTACTCATGCTTCAACAAAAGTACGAATATGTTTGTTAAGTTGCATTATGATTAAACCATTTAACAAACCATTGAGAATGTTTAAAATACTTTTTAGAGTCATTAAGTATTTTCTATCACTTAAATAAATGATTTTCAAGTAATCTTTTACTTCCTAAGTAATTAATCATATTAGATAATAAGACAAAATAATTAGTGAATAAAGACAAAACTAAATATTCTTGTCTAGCCACTTATAGTATAAATCTTTCATAATCAAACATGTCTAGCCATTTATGGAAATGTTTCTAGAAGCTTGTACTTAAATATCATTTAAGTACAATTAAGAGATTTTGTTAAGATTTGTGGTTAACCACTAAAGACAAAATAACAGGCAGATGCACCCGACGGATCCACTAAATATAAGCATGGATCCACCATAGCTTGATCCGTGGATCCGTGGGTCTGCCAGGTTTGAATTTCAAACTTTGCCTATAAGTGGGTGTTTGGGATTGCTTATTAAAAATAGATTATGCGGTTTGATAACGGATAATCAAATAATCAGTTTCTACAAAACGTGATATTGAAACATAGTGTTTGGATTCGATTATGCGGCATGATAATGCAATAATCAGATAATCAGTTTTTTTAAGTGTTTGGCAAATCCGATTGTAAATGAGTTGAAATATAAAATGACCAAAAAGTACATAAATAGATTATAAAGTTATTTAAATTAAACTTACATTAATCTTTATAAAATTTAATGCATAATTTGTTATTGTAGTGAGATAACTCTTTAAACAATAAACAAGTATTTGCATTTTTGCCCAACCTCGTAAGATACAAAATTATGATAAAACAAGCCTCTTTTTATAACCCCACGGTTTCATATTTCTCCTTTATTTGTTTATTTATATCCTATCAAACACATCTTCCATTAATCTTATCTACATTATTCTTCATCCATTCATCTTTACCAATAATTGTTATTTTTAATCCAAATTATGATTTTAATTTGGATCAGTGCTCGAGGGGTTTACTCTTTAAATGGGTCATATTCCTTAATTTTTGTTGGGTTTGATTTTTGAGAGAAAATATCAACCATGAGTTATTTTTTGTTAAGAGATGTGTGCATCGGTAGTAGTGGTTGTGGAAGAGGAAAGAATAATTTGGTAATCTTTCCTGCTGTTGAGAATCACGTTTTCAGAAAGCATGTATCCACCTGCTTTTTCAAAACCCCGTTTTGGAGGTGTCAAAACGCAAAAAAGCAATTTTTAGATTTTGATAGCCAAACACTCAGATCTGATTATCTGCGTTTTGAAACTGAAATAATTAGATAATGAGTGTCATAACGCACACACAAACACCCCCTAAATAGAAGCCAAATGTTTTTCATAAAGTTTGAACCTTTTCCATTTTCTCTCTAAACACATACATTCTCATGGCTTTAAAACCCCACTAACCCATGATCATAATACTTTTAACTTTCATTTGTTGTAAGCATGATTCCAAATGATCATCAACTCAAGCAAGCTTGGAGATCTTGCCTGTATCATCCACCACAAGCACATATATAAAGATCCACAACAACAAGCTTAGAGACTTGTCATCTTCGTCAACAACATCATGCTTAGTGATCTTGATGTTTTAGAATAGGCTTTTACATCCAATTGAAATTTATGTCTTGGATCATCATTATATACATTTGTGTATCATTCATTATACATCAAACTAGATGTTAGGTGGTTTGTGTATTTAGGCCATAAAACACAAGGTTTGTTATGTTGGGCCATAAAATGTAACGGGTTTGGTTGTACCATAAGAAGGACTCGTTATTTAGCTTTGTACCGGAAAAAGTATAAATGACGTTAGGTTGGTTCTACCTCGAAGTAGGACTTGGTATTTAGCTTAGTACTAGATAAAGTGTAAGCGACATTGTATGGTTTTCTCTGCCTAAAAGTAGCTTGTTGATCTAGTGAAATAACTCTCAAGTTGGGGACTCAGGGAGTGGAGTAAGGCGAAGAGGAGCTTCGTATCCGAACAACTATAAATCATCGTGTTCGATTTGCGCTTTCTTTTACTTATCGCTTTACATTTATATTTACCTTTATCGCTTTATATTTATATTTGCATTGCGTCTATGTTTGTGTTATATATTGTGTTGTGGTGATATGTTTTGTTTGATGCTCTTTAGTATATTAATTATAGTAGAACTATTATGGACAACTTTCATATTACGTCAAACTTGATTGGTGGTTTGATATAAAATTTGTAAGTTTTTAATGGAAACATATTCACCCCCCCCCCCCCCCTCTAGGATTCCACAGGTGGGATGAGTAAACTTGTGAGGATTCTATAGTGTATAAATAGATGCCCTAATTCTATAGCTTTTATATACATCAAATCAATAAATATTATTAATTTCCAACTTATAGAGTACGCATCTGGAAAGGTGATATTCTAGGCAGTTGGTTAAGTCCGGCAGTACAACTTACTGTTTTGGCTGTTGTACCCTGGGAAACAGATGACGAATCTGTTTTAAGAGAAGCGTGTCAAACACGTGCATCAGTTTTTAGTGCTAAGCGTGTCAAACACGTGCCTCGAAGAGTGTTTCCTTGATGGTGATCTAGTAAGTCCTTTTAATATTTTATTGTTTTCTTTATTTATCGTTCATAGTGTTTGTCTTCTACTCCTATCCAATTCTGTCTGTTTCGTTTTCTGTTATTTATTTTTTGTAAATTATTTACTAATTGTGTTCTGATTTTATTTTAATAAAAGTGTACATGTTTCCCTATGATCTTAAAACAGATTCTGTGTAACCGAATTTAAAACACTTTTGTTAAATCGGATTAATTATTATTAACAGATTTTATATTTATAAACTGTTTTCTATCAAAACCAGGTTGAGTTTCTTTGGAAATCAGTTTTAATTAAACAGATTTTTAATTTACAGATTTGGTTACAGATCTATAACGATTCTTTTAAAGCAGTTTTCTAATCAGTTTATCTTGAAACCAAGATTGAGTTTCTATTAAACTAATTTGTTTGATTCATTGAAACTAAGATTGAATTTCTTCAAAGCAGATCGGGTACAACTCTATAGAAATCACGATTGAATTTCTTAGATACCGGTCTATAACAGTTTTTTTGACTGTTTGCGTTTGATTTTCAGGATGACAAACACTATTGTGACTACATTTGTGAAAGTAATTGGTGCGTCGGTTACCAACAAAGCTGCTAATCATGCTGAAAAACCAGAAAAATTCAATGGGCAGAATTTTAAGAGGTGGCAACAGAAGATGTTCTTCTATCTCACTACTTTAAACCTTGCACGATTCTTAAAGAAGACTACACCTTATGTGGAACCTCCTAAGAAAGGTCAAACCTCTAATGCACAGGTTGTGTAAGCTGTGGAAGCATGGAAACATTCAGAATTTTTGTGTCACAACTATGTTCTGAATGGTTTAATGGCCTCTTAGTACAACGTGTACAGCAAGACTACGACTGCTAAAGAATTATGGGAGTCGTTGGAACGCAAGTACAAAACAGAGGATGCTGGTACAAAACATTTCTTGGTAGCTCTTTTTTTGGATTACAAGATGGTTGATTCAAAGAACGTGATTAGTCAGGTTCAAGATCTGTAGGTTTTGCTACATGAAATTCATGCTGAGGGAATGACTTTGAGCAAAACTTTTCAAGTTGTTGCTATTATTGAAAAGTTACCTCTAAGCTAGGTAGAATTTAAAAACTGCTTAAGCATAAGTGAAAGGAGATGAGTGTTGAAGACTTGGTTGTTCGTCTTCGTATTGAAGAGGACAACAAGCTGGCTCAGAAAGACATTTATGCACCTGATTCTGCCAAGGCTAATATGGTTAAGCATGCTGGGTCATCTTCAAAGTCTAATTTCAAGGGAAAAGGAAAAGACAAAAGGAAGAATGACAAGAAGATCAAAGGGAAGGCCGAGTACCTTGCTCCTAAAGTTGGAATTGTGAAACAGAAGTTCCAAGGGACTTGCTACAACTGTGACTAGCCTGGTCACCGTGCTTTTAGTTGCAAGATGCCAAATCAAGTGACTCCACGCCATAAAAATATGGTGAATGATAATATGGACATAATTACTATGGTGTCTGACGTCATTGCCATGATCTTTGAAGGTAACCTGGTAGGTTCTAACAACAATGGTTAGTGGGTTGATATTAGGGCAACCCGTCATGTGTGTGCTGATAAGAGTATGTTTCACTCTTTCAGAGCGGTTGATAATGGAGAGAAGTTATACATAGGAAACTCTGCAACTACTGATATCAAAGGCGAAGGAGTAGTTATTTTGAAAATTACATCCGAGAAAGAGCTCAAGTTGACTAATGTCTTGTATGTTTTGGAGATTCGTAAGAATCTTATGTCCGGTTGGCTGTTGAACAAGTTTGGTTTTCTTCTTGTTTTTTAGTCTGATAAGTTTGTTCTTTTTAAGAGTCAAATGTAACTTGGTAAGGGGTATGCCCTAAATGGGATGTTTAAACTCAATGTAATGATGGTTATGAATAATATCAATATAATGAATTCTTCTGCTTACTTGATTGAGTCTTCTAATGTGAGGCATGGTCATATTGGACATTTAAATTTTTATTCGATGCATCGTTTGATGAAATTTAATAACATACAAATTTTCATATTGATTCAAAATATAAGTGTGAAACTTGTGTCGAAGCCAAACTTACAAGATCATCTTTCAAATCGTTTCAACAAAAAACCAAACCACTTGATATGATACACATAGTCATATGTGATTTGAAATCACTAGCCACAAAAGGTGGCAATAAGTACTTTACTACATTTATTGATGATTGTACAAAGTATTGCTACGTTTACTTGGTGAAAAGTAAAGACGAAGCTATAGACAAGTTTGTTCTATACGAAACCGAAGTTAAGAATCAACTTGGTAAGAAAATCAAGGTTGTACGAAGTGATAGAGGAGATGAATACATGTCTCCATTCGCTAATCTTTGTGTGAAACATGGAATCAGACACGAGTTCACTGCTCACTGTTCACCCCAGTAAAACGGTACTGCCGAAAGAAAGAACCGTACCTTGAAAGAAATGGTTAATGCCATGTTGATTAGTTCTAGTTTAAGCCAGGATATATGGGGGGAAGCCAATCTAACGACTACTTATCTTTTAAATAAGATACCTCGTAAGGAAAAGAAGAGACCCCTTATGAACTGTGGATGGGAAAAAAACTATCATATCAGTACTTACGAGTGTAGGGGTGTCTAGCCAAGGTAGTTGTGCCGACACCCAAGGCCCAAAAGATTCGACCTAAATTTGTTGATTGTATATTCATTGGATATGCTAAGAATAGCAGTGCTTACCGTTTCATTGTACATGACTAAAAAAATCTAGATATACAAAAGAATACAATAATGGAATCAAGGAATGCTTCCTTATTTGAAAATATATTTCCTTGTTTAACAAAGGAAATTACAAAATCATCTAGAATAGATGACGAAGTTATCCAAGATCAGATACAATGATATGATAATGATCTCCAAGATGAGAGACAAGATCAACCTAAGGAAGAAGAGGTTGAATCTAGAAGAAGCAAAAGGACAAGAATCAAGAAATCGTTTGGACCCAATTTTGTTTCTTTTATGGTAGAAAATGAACCTACTTCTTACCGAGAAGCGGTAACTTTCTCGGAATGGCTCAATGGAAAGAATCCATTAAAAGTGAAATAGATTCTATTTTACAAAATCATACTTGGGATCTCGTGGATTTACTTTCGGGTTGTAAACCACTAGGCTATAAATAGATCTTCAATAAGAAGATGAAAGCCGATGGAACATCGACAAGTACAATTCAAGGTTGGTAATCAAAGGATTTAGACAACCAGAAGGTATATATTACTTAGATACTTATTCTATATGAATAACCCCAGTTAAGATGATACTTGCTATTGCCACATTAAGAAATGGGGAAGTTCATCAAATGGATGTGAAAATAACATTTCTAACCGAGGACTTAGAAAAAGTACTATACATGAACCAACATGAGGGTTTCATGGCTCCTGGACTAGAGAGCAAAGTTTGTAGGCTTATTAAGTCATTATATGGCTTAAGGAAAGCTCCCAAACAATGACATCAAATTTTTTAACCATATCATGTAAGAATGTGGATTCAGAATTAATAGATGTATGTACAATCGATAGTATATATGTATTCTTGTATTTATACATAGATGGTAATTAATTATCACTAGAAGTGAAAACAAGATAAACAAATCCACTAATGACATGTTAGAGTCAAGATTTGACATAAACTTCATTAGTTGTTTCCTTGTTGGATATGATTCTTGGAATGTGAACCAATATGGATTTGTTTTGAAGTTAAAAACATTATAAGGACAATATTCTTGAGAGGTTCAATGTGAAGGATTTCAGCCTTGCTAAAATTCAATGACATCTTTTTATTTCTATTTAAAATAGAGGTAAAAGTGTTGCCCATTTTGAATACTCAAATAATATTAGGCATCTTATGTGTGTAATGACGTGTTTGTGACCTGAATTTATAACCAGGTCACCAGTAATTCAATTGATGATCATTTGAATAGTATTACACACGAGTATTGTGATAATTATGAAATTGCATTATAGAAGATATCAGGCTTCTATCAAATGATAGAGTAATGAAAATACGGATTCTTATGTATAAGAATCTAGATCCACTAGAGCGAATGTATTTACGCTATGTGGGAAGCTATGTCTTAGAAATCTTGAAAGTATTTTGAACAGACGCTTATAGCTAAATCTATGATGAAATCTGAATTTATCATTTAAGATAAATTTATAGAATATGTGGGATATTTATGCTAATTCATAAAGGACATACCAAGATGGCGTAAACTGGTAATTGTCATGGTTATAAAGTGTGATAGTCAATTGAATTTTGACAGAGCTCATATCACAATGTAAAACGGTAAGTCAAGACATATTCATCATAGACGGTGATTGGTGCGACAACTACTCTCGAATAGAGTTATCACAATTGACTATGTAAAGTCAATAGATAACATCACGGATCTGCGATATAACATCATGGATCTGCTTTAAGAAAAAGCTAAAGCAGAGAGATTATATAGAGAGTCGTCTAAAGGAATGTTGACTAAAGCCTTAAAGGAATGAATTTCCATGAGCTAAAGCCCTTAAAGGAATGAGTTTCTATGAAGGAAAACCTAACCTAGTTGACTGGAGATCCCAAGATCTGGGTTCAATAAGATAACCTAATCATAGAAATGTGAGGGAAGTCACATCAATGTGGGGTGATACTTAAAACTATAACATCCTAGTCCATTCCTATAACACATGTGACTTGTTGAGAGGTTAAACATATGGCTTTAATAATTCAGGATGAAATCACAAAGCATAATAATTCAAGATAAAATCATAAAACATATGTTTATAATAATTCAGGATGAAATATCCTATGCGAGAGAGAAGTGGGGTCGCTTTGAAGGGAAATATAGGGGTGCAAATCCTAAGAGCTCTTGTAGAACCAGGCTAATGTTCACGACCATAATGAACATGACTATGAGGACTTGACAGTGTCAGAGAGAGTCTTAAGTCAGTGTGTAATGTCTTTTACGTAAACAGAAGCTGAGTTCAAGGACATCGTGTCTACTCAGATCTAAGAGACTAAGTGCATCTCACAAGGGAAGGTTCAAAGGGTCACGCCTACCTATCCTATGCAAGACTCAACTGTTGGAATTTCATCGAAACTTTTGTGTATTCGACCGATATTTATTCATGTGAGAGATTGTTGGAAAATTTGGTTGGCAAAGTGATTTTTAACCAACTTTGGACACAATTGTCTATATGTATGTGTCATATATATAAGTAATAGTTTGTAAGTTTGCGTTCTCCTTGTAGAGAGCTTTGCAATGAACTTTTATGTGTCCAAAATGGAGTTAATGTGAATGAGATATCGCGTCTCAAAATTAAGCATTCGATACCATGCTTAAAGAGGAATTTATGTTTATTTTCTATCCCGCATCGATGGGACGAGTAAACTTGTGATGACTCTATAGTGTATGAATAAAGGCTCTAATTTCATAGCTTTGATACATACCAAATCAATAAGTATTATTGATTTCCAACTTATGAAGTACACATCTGGAAAGGTGATATTTCAGGCAGTTTGTTAAGTCTGGCAGTACAACTTACTGTTTCGGCTATTGTACCTTGGGAAACAGACGACGCATTTGTTTTAAGGGAAGCGTGTCAAACACGTGCCTCAGCTGTTTTCTTTATTTATCATTCATAGTGTCTGTCTTCAGCTTCTACCCCATTATATCTGTTTTATTTTCTGTTGTTTATTTTCTGTTAATTATTTATTAATTGTAATTTGATTTTATTTTCATAAAAGTGTACATGTTTCCCTACAGTGTTCGTGTGTTGAATGTTCAAGATTCGTTAAGACGATTTGCTTAATCACTACTAGTACTAGCATACGTTATTGTTTGCTAAAAACGTATTGTGTGTGTTAATCATAGAGGATTCATTGTTCGGGTCTTTAGTTTCGTGCGTTTGTAAGCTTCACACAAGCGTGTGTATTCAAGAATTAAGTTTGTTTGCTTTAATTGCTAAAAGGTACGCAATTCTTGAACCTATGTTGATTAAGTTATTTTATACGTTTTTATATGTCTTCCGTTGCGCACTCGTGTTGATTAATGGTTAATAATTTAATAAAATCAAGTTGCACATTTTGTTGTTCTAACGGACATTTAATTATGAGAAAAGTGACAAAAAAGCGTTTTCTCACCATATTAAAAGAGGTTTGCGGCAAGAATGTTATTTGTATACTTTAATTTAAGCTAATAAAAATTACAATTGATGCCTATGTTTTTAAACAAACTTATGGTTATGTAGTCGTAATTTATAACCATCCAGATTTGTCTTGCAACAAATTGGCTACTTATATTACGTTCGGCTATCATCGTGGATGTATATGTCCTAAAAATATGTCATGAAAAAAAACGAAGATAAGACATTGACCTGCTACCCAATCAGGCAATTACACAAAATAAAAATAAACGCTGAAAACAACTAGTAGTAATTTTATACCAAACCATAAGCGATTGGTGGATTTTGAGGATTGACCCTAACACACTAGCGATTACATCCTTGGTCTGGCAATGATAAAGTTGATAGTGATAGCATTTGTTTAGGGTTTTGGTGTATTGATTTGTACTATAATTACACCTTTTCACCTAAAATTGTGATATGTGTATTAATTTGATTACATCCTATGTCCTTCGTTGCGTACTCGTCTTGATTTTGTAAAGGAACGCAATACACACATATCACAATTTTAGAGGAAGCCTGATGGCTTCAAAGACAAAGCACACCAGTTTTTCATTGGGCATACAAATAAAGTAAATAGCACACCACGAGTTTACAAAAAGACTTGAGGAAATTTCATGACTCGACACATAATGAAGTGGGTTATCAAAAACAACCCTATAAATTTGTGTTACCAAAGACTACTTTACGAGCAAATATAGTTTACTCGTCATGATTAAATGTTCGCCATCATTTAGATCATTACACATGCATTTTTTTGTTTTTCAAGTAATCTAAGATAATTAAACGTGTCATATACGAGCAAATTAGATATCTTAATTTGCTCGACCTATTTATTTCAAAACAAGGTTAATATGGTGACACGTGGTCAACGTTTGTCTAGCAGAGTTGGTCATGAGTCTCTTTGTAAAACCTAAAAATCTCAACAAGTGTAAAATTACCAAAATACCCCTAATGTAAGAAAATTACATAAAAGCATGAATAAAGTTTATTTTAATTATAAAAATTATAAAAATACAACATATGACAATTATGGAATTTATGTAAGATTAAAATACCTTATATTATACAAGAAAAATATTTAATAATTATGTATATATAATTATGCCGAAATTATGTATATTTATTTAATTATACATTACAAATTAAATAAAATAAATTAAGATAATTACAAAATAATTTGGCTAATTTTAAAATCTGATTTGATCTATTTGAAAGCCCATATAACTCGGCCAAATATTCTAAGATATTTCTTTTATACTTTTCATTTGTTAAATCCCTAAAACAAATACACCGAACCCTAAAAAAATCAAAGTGGCGGCATAAAAATATTTCCAGGGTTGAGACGAATTCTTAGGTGTTTTGAGGTCTAGGATATGGAAAAATATTGATAGAGTGTTTAAAGGCTTGGTTCAATCGGGTAATTGTTTTTGGTTCGAAAAACTCACCCCCCCCCCCCCCCCCCCCCCCCCCCCCCCCCCCCCCCCCCCCCCCCCCCCCCCCCCCCCCCCCCCCCCCGAATTCTTTAAATTTGAAAAATCACCAAGGATCATCTTAAGGTATTTTTTGTATTATCATTTTTCATCATATATTCGTTCTTATGCTTCTGAAAATTTATAATGCATGTTATATGTGATTTATAATTAAAACATGTTACGAAACACTAATTTTTAGCTAATTATGAAATCGGCATAAAAATTATTTGTACAATTGATTTTATATTTTTCTAAGGTTTTTAATATCATATATGACTCAGATAAATTGTTAGAAAAATTTAGGAAGGATTCGAATAATTATTGGGTATTTTTCTTGGTTTGCCGATTTTCGAATAAAAGGAAAAAGGAAAGAAAAATGAGATATAATGTAAATTAGGAGTTAGGGTTTTTGCTTTTTGTACGGTGAATTTAATGCCAATGATTGAATAATAATTATGTTTGTGATTGGGAAAAATTAAATTAGGGTTTTGTGAATTAATTAGTTAGCCGAATTGTGATTTAAAAGTATAAGGGGGTGATTTGTAATTTCTGAAACTATGGGGCCTGTTTTAGACATGTTATTATATTTATTATATTCTGTATAAATAGTGGGGGGTTTAATATGGTCATATTTGACTATTATGTTGATTAATATGTTAATTACTTATAATAAGTAATTAGACAATTAATTTAATCTAAAATAGAGGGGACTGAAAATGTAAATCTGAAATGTGGAAAGGTTTGGTTAGTAATTATTGTATAAGTATGAGATTTGTCAACATTTGAATCTATAAGACTTGTTTTGTAATTAATGGATATTTAAAGATATTGTTTAAATAATTAATTAAACAAAACAGGCCTAAATATGTAAGTTGTTTTATAATTAAGGGTTTGACTTGTAAATACAGAAAATGGAAGGTAATAATCTGTATAACAATGTGAACACTCTTGATATAATGTACACACTGTCTTTAATCACTTGGATTGTGATTTTGTAGTTTTAATCTAAATATGGAAAGTTGTCATAATTTTAACCTGAACTTGTAAGTGTTGGCAATTAAGTCCTTAACTATTCAAAATACATTATTGAATCTCAAATGATGAATAATTTACTATATTGGAAAACTACTAAAAATCGAAAGTTACTCAAAATTCGAAAGTTATACTAAAAATGGAATGTACTAAATAAAGAAAGTACTAACAAATCGGAAGGTTACTAAAATTACTGAAAGTATGACTAGAATGAATGGCTTGTAATTCGAATTTATCATTTCTTTTAGGTCTGGTCAGAGGAGTGATTGTGCTTTCCTTGTGGTGTTTTCTTGATTATTGCTTTGCTTCGGCATTAAGGTAAAAGATATTAGACCTTATCATTAAAGTTTTTTATCATGACATGTTCCTCTTTATCTTTTGATTACTTATGTGATTTTTCGCTACATCTTGTCTGAGCTTTTATTTTTGAGCTCTCTTATTGATCTTTGTCATTATGTTTTTTTTGAACCCTGCTATGCTACCTGATATTGTAACTTGATATGATCCTTTGACACATGAACTTTGATATGACTTTGATTGAACCCTTCTGTTTGAGACCCCGAATCCTTATATTTTGTTTCTAGCATGAAGGTAACATGGCCGTGTCATTGATTGCTCTTTGCATGAATCATGTGTGAGTGAGTGATTTCTCATATACCGTCCCCATTTGATATTATATGCGCTATTTGAAGATTATTATTTGTTTAAAGGGGGTATGGTTTGCTTCCTTGATTTGTTTTGTATTCGTTGGATTATTGACATTATGATATATGGGATATTTGCGTGAATGGTGTTTGGGTGCATTCCACAGTCTTCACAACAATGTGGAGCTACATGACCTCATGGTTAATATGATAGGGATTGACTCCATGGTTACTATGATATGATTTGTTTGGGCTTGGTAATTGGACTTGATTCGATTTTCTGATTCATCTTACCTTACACTATGAATTGACTTCTGATTTGTCTTACCTTATATTTGTATTCCTTTGATCATGTCTTGTGATACCCTTTGCACCTTATATCGTATCCTTTGACTTTCTGTTATCTTTTGCGTTCGATTATATATATATCTGTTCACTGGGCTTTGTAAGCTCAGCCGCACTTTCTTTTCCTGCGGCAGGTATCTAAGCTAGGAGCTGGGGTTGCTTTCAGATTATGAGTGCTGAGTGTGGACTTACCCTAGAGATCTTAGTTTTGATATATGAATTGTTTCTTTTCAAGACATTCGTTATTTCAGTTATTTCGTTTGGATATGTCTGTTCTTTAAGAATTTATGTACCTTAAGTCATGTTGACTTATTTTCCTTTGATTATTTATTTGAGACTTCTGCTGTTTATGCTTGTGTTATGATTATGAATGCTTTTGATGTCACACCATGTTTGTAATACTTCTACCCTTTTGGGTCGGGGCGTTACACTCTTCCCTATGCGAGAGGACTCAAGTTCGATTCTCCCGATGGTGAGTTCTGTTGGGATTTTATAACTAGCTAAACCATTTACTACGAGTACGCAGCAGATGGATCTAGTTTGATATTAAGAATTAACACACATATGTAAATAAGAAACACTAACCTTTGTTTAATGACAAAGTCAATTAAACGAAATCTTGATATTGAAATGAGTGATTAAATTATCACCTCTATGGTTGCATACACAACACGTCGAACAAGTACGCAACAATGCCAATCGTAACTTCACGAGCTCCAAACACCGATGGTGTATGCTTCTTTTACTTGAACCGAAATTAAACAACCTGTGTATATAATCTAACACCAAAACTGATCTAAAACCCAAGTGGGTTATGTTTGGAACAGTTAGCAAAAAAAAGGGAATAAAACCAAACCAAAAGAGAATAAAAAAGGGAATAAAACCAAACCAAATAGACCTTTAAAGGATCGAACCCTGGTCTAATGATACTAAATGAAACAACACTACCACTGGACTAATAGTCCTATGTTGAAATAATATTCAATTGAATATTGTATATGCCGAAATTAATATTGTATATTCAATTGATTTTGGTTTATGTTTTATGTCGTGTAGAGTCTGGAAGGATGAGAAATAGAAACGAATTTTATGTTTCCTCTTGTGTTTATACAGGTGAATGAGGGAGAGGGATGAGGTGTTTATATAGCACCTCAACCCTAGTTGTAGATAAACTAGGAAACAAATAATTCCTTAGTTTATCATAATTCATTATCCTTATTACATATCAATTCCAAACTTGATCTAAAACCCCTTATAAAACCTAAACCTATAGGGTTTAGGTTTTGTCAATTTTAGTCCATTCGGTTCATATTTAAATAGTCGTTAAGTTAGTTATAAAATATAACGGTAACTAACAATTATTTAAATTATTACGTAAAGCATATTAAACCTTTAATAATAAGTAAATAAATATTAAATGTTTAATAAACGTACTCTTTGTGTCTTAATGTATGTACCTCTAATAGGCTCGCGTATTTCTAGTCGTATAACATGCGTATCCGACTCCCACTTTCCAATGGCTCCCACTTAGGAGTAGGAGTAGCATACTCCATTTATACCAGCAATGGAAACGTCTAGTGACACTCGCATTGCCATAAACTAGAAATACATAAGATGTTGTTTCAAGAAAAACTCTCAGCATAATGGTTATGTATTACTTTCTATCATCATCCCTTTGTTACAGATACCGTTAAACTATGGATATGGATCCTAACTCATTCCATATAGTTTAACTATTTTGTTTCTAGTTATAGAAGTTAATTCAGATATACCAAATGTAATTAAGAATCATCTCGAATTACCCTTTGGGTACGGCCATACAATTATCTGATTCATTCTGGAGAGGCGCCAATGGTATCATACTGCAATTAGACATTTGGAGGAACAAATTCTTTATTGACTACAAGTGTTGTGGATGCTGCTTCACATCACTTCTAAGAATAGCTTTTATAACTACCTTTTTTAGGATAGCGTTTGACTTGTAATCAAAAAGTGATACCCACACATACAGAACTAGCTTGCATCTCAAGTCTAAGGATGACTTATTTAACCATTTTTGATATTTTACTCATGATAAGGATCCAAAAGTAAATATTCAAAGGTTGAGGTGTCCAATATGCATCCCTTGTGAATAACATGTGAGTTTAGTGGAACAATCCACATATTCAAAATGTATAACCAAACACTCACATTTGTCTTAATTTACTAATATTCCCATATTGTTAATTGACAATGGACATTTTTAGAATAATTAAAATTATTCAAGGATTAAACATACAAATATAAAACACAGTAGTATAAATGAAAATGATCATACTAAGTATCTCAATTCATTATTTAAATACAACTGCTTTAGTTCCATTATCCAAATACTAAAAACATATATGCATAAGACTAATTAATAAGTTGAAATCTAATGTTTTCAACATTCTCAACTCTTTCTTTGTAAGAAAGCTAAATAGTCATCTGAGTAAACTTTTCGAATACTTGTTTCAAATTCACCAATTATGAAAGATTTGAAGGATATGATGAGTGTCATATTATACATTTACATACTGTTGCAAGAGTTATAGTATGGAAATATTACAATACTTTTATAGGGTATTTGAAGTCACCAACATACCTATCTAAGACAGTCATCTTTACAATTTCTTAAAATATAAAGTATTCTCATTCTTTAATGTGAATTGCAACAATGCTCTTAGTTGAGCATATCTAGTTAGGAGATTTATCATAAATGATAAAATCATACTTTAACTAGGATTGATTATCCTCTAGCATTAGTGTACACAAACAACATTATGCCGTATATAATTCGTAAATGTTTGTTTTAACAGTCATCTAAATCACTCTCAATTAGATACCGTTGTTGTCACCCCATCTTGCTCTTGTGCAAAAGTATCAACCAGTCTCATACACAATATAATTTATACATGATGAATCCTTAGTTAAAAACACAAGGGTTCCATCCATGTAATAAATTATCTCAAGTGAAATATACCATTTATGTAACACCTCACCCAACGTACATTGGATTGCGCAGCGGAAATTAGCAATTGGATGTTACCAAATAGCACCATTTACCAAGATAATAGAAAATGACCTAAATGAGACGTTTAACAAACATGTGTTCCATAATTATTCAGAGTTAAAATGCATTTAGGTCCCCACAGAATCGCAACCACCGTCTATTACAATCATTAAAATACAAATGTTTCAATTAAAAGACATTGTTTTTAACACAACTTAAGACATTGTTTTTTAAAGACCAGAACACACAAGTAGTCTTTCCATAAAATTCATCACACGCACGACACCTCCACGCCATCGTTGCCTTCATCCTTGGTTACATGGGATAAAACATGTTTAAAACATCAACAACAAAGTTGAGTGAAATTCATAAAGTTTAAAATAATCAGTAAGCAATAATCTTTGAACACATAATTAGTTCTAGGGAAAACAAAGCAACAAATGCAATGTATAGCAACTTCTTTTCTTTCACGCAATAAGCTTATGACACCGAACGTTAACAATACATATGGCATTTCATATGTTAAAGTGCCCCAAAATAAGGTATTATTGTCATATACCTACTATTTTCTAAATACAAAATGTCCGATTGACAGAGTGGTCACAAGGATTCAAACCCCAGATAGGGTTGTCAAACCTAATAGATCTATTTAATACATTAGCGTTCACCTCACAAGGCAATTAACGGTTCATGAAATAAGGGACTTCAACAATAGTTACTTTTGCGGAAACAATCTCATAATTGGGTCCAACATACCATAAAATCATATGTGTTTGATTTATAAAACAAACATGTATCGCCCTCGCGGGCTTAAAAATAGTTCAAAAGCGAGGCTATGAACTCACCTTAAGCAAAAGATCCAAATCAATCAACTCAACAAGCGTAACTTGCTTCACGTCTTAACCGCGACCTATATAATACATATATGGCGGTACGTGACTAAAAGTATAATATTTCATATATTGCATACTTGCATACATATATATTACTATTACGTATATACAATCATATACTAAAATCTCCAAGTGTGACGTAAAATATTTCTCATTGACACACTTAACACTATTACCACATTTTCCATAAAGTTTTCATTTTTAGAAAGTTTGTCGAAAGTAAGGATAATATAATCCGAACTTCATATCTCGTTATAATTTAACTAACATTACGAAACCTTTGCTCATTATAGTCTTTATTTAAAAGTTTACACAAGTTTGACTTTTAAAAGTCAAAGTTCGTAGTTGTTTTTTTACCCCAAAAATACCCAAACTTGACTCGGCCGTAAAACGTTCGTTTTTAGGAGTTACAAGGCCCACATTATATCAAAACGGACCTTAGAACATCATTTATCATTATCAAAAGCCTAAAATAGATTTCAATAATTTCTCGATACGCCATGACCAAGTCAAACTTTCTGGTCAAATAAAGTCAACCCAAAGTAATATCAAATCACATTTTTATCAAAATCTAACTATTTCAACATGTTTAACTAGCCTAAAAACATGTACCAAAACTATCAAACACATGCTCATACTCAAAATACTTTCAATTAAATTTTGCACTTGAATCATCTAGCAACAATCATATACATGTAATAACACCTAATTAAATCAACACATAAACATAAATAAGTGCTCACAAAGCTAGAACAAAAATCGGTTTTGCTTCCCCCTTGGTTGAACCGTACGGACGAACACTAAAGACCAAACAACCAAACCTTTTTCAATTAACTAACACTAAAATGACAACAATCTAACCAATCTAAACACCCCCTATTACACGAAATCACCAAGAACACACCAAAAATTTAACTTCTTCAATACTTAATGCATGTAGGATTTTTTTAGTGGGAAATGTAGAGGATTAGACAAATATTAAGATGGTATCAATTGATTGTATTGCATGTCAAAAAATCAATGGATTGTGTGTGTGTGTTACTATGGCCGGTCGAACAAAGGAAAGAACAAGAGAGATGGTTTAATTTTTGTAAAGTGTTGAAATGGAAGTATATGTGCCTTTTTATAGAATTAAAGTTTATAAATTGGCAATTTAAGTCCCTCCATTCTCAATTTCTTTTAAAACTAATACAAAATGATTTCTTTTATAAATAAAATCGGCCATAAACTCGGGTCACACCACTTTAATAAATATTTGAAATCCGTCCCACTAATTTTACTTTAAAACGTTTAATAATCGTTAAACTTCGTAAAACACGACCTTTAAAAAACTCAGGGAAACGTCGTAAAATACAAAAATAACATAATCACGCTCTCGGAGCAACGATATGAATTTTTCTGACGTTTTTAGATGCTAAAAACTAATAGAAACTAAATCACGAATTGAAACAAACTTATCAAAGGAGATTTCTATCAAACCTCATATAGTATAAAACAACTATAACTATTTACGTAACCAAAAATAATTATCTTAGCTCGGGATAAACGTTGACCTGAAACTCGGGTTGTTACATTCTCCCCTCCTTTAGGGAGCGTCGTCTCGGTGCTCAGCTCGACTTATCCTCTTTCCTTGCTTCGTCCTTACTTGTAAAGAGGTGAGGGTACTTTTTCTTAATCTGATCCTCACGTTCCCAAGTAAATTCTGGACCTTTTTGCGAATTCCAACATACTTTGACAATAGGTATCCGACTCTGGTTAAGTCACTTAATCTCTCTATCAACAACTTCTACTGGCTCTTCAATCATGTGCAACTTATCATCAAGTTGAATCTCATCCATCGGAACAACAATTCACCTTCGGCTAAACACTTCTTAAGATTCAAAACATGAAAAGTACTATGAATTCCTTTCAACTCTTCAGGAAACTCCAACGTATAAGCTACAGGACCAACTCTAGCTAGAATCTTGAATGGCCCAATGTAACGTGGACTTAGCTTCCCGTGCTTTCTAAAACACACAGCGCCCTTCCATGGCGATACCTTAAGCAGTACCTTATCGCCAACTTCAAATTCCAATGACTTAGCTCTCTTATCTGCATAACTCTTCTGGCAATTACGAGCAGCTAACAAACGGTTCTTAATTTGGACAATCTTCTCGGTCGTATCACGGATCAATTCTGGACCGGTGAGTTGGCTATCCCCAACCTCACTCCAACATACAGGTGACATACATTTCCGTCCATACAAAGCTTAATATGATGCAGCCTTAATACTTGCGTGATAACTATTGTTATATGCGAACTCGACCAATGGCAGATGGCGATCCTAACTACTTTCAAAGTCAATCACACAGGCACACAACATATCTTCCAGCGTTTATATTGTCCTTTCACTTTGACCATCCGTTTGAGGGTGGTAAGCGGTACTCATATCCAAATTCATCCCCAATGCTTCCTGAAGCGATCTCCAAAAATTTGACATAAAATGGCTATCTCGGTCCAAAATAATCAAAACAGGAACACCATACCTACACACTATTTCCTTCAAATAAAGTCGCGTAAGTTTCTCTATACTATCCATTTTCTTCATTAGCAAGAAATGACTTGATTTGGTCAGTCAATCGACAATAACCTAAATCGTATTGTACCCACTCGGCGTTCTTGGCAATCCACTGTCAAAATCCATAGTGATCATTTCCCACTTCCAAACTGGAATCTCAGGTTGGTGTAGCAATCCAGACGGTTTCTGATGCTCAGCTTTAACCTTCATACAAGTCAGACACTTACTAACATATGTGGCGATATCAGCTTTCATATTCGGCTACAAGTACAACAACTTTAAATCTTGATACATCTTTTTCTGATCCCGGATGAATAGAATACTTGGACTTATGTGACTCATGCATAATCAAATCCCTCAATCCATCAAATCGCGGAAACAAAACTCGATTCCCAAAACAACGTGTTCCATCAGGGCGAAATTCGAATATTGGCTTAATCAATCTCCCCAAATTTTCTTTCCTTACACACTTCTTCTTCATTGCTTCCTGTTGAGCTTTACGAATTTGCTTCGGTAGATCATTGAGAATAGTCATCATCAAATCTCGAACATGCAATGGCTTATCCATTTCCTTCTGACTCAAGGCGTTAGCCACAACATTCATTTTTCCAGGATGATACCGAATTTCACAATCATAATCACTCAATAACTCAATCCATCTCCGTTGTCTTAAGTTCAACTCTTTCTGATTCAAAATATATTACAGGCTCTTATGATCGGTGAAAATCACACACTTCATTCCATACAAATAATGTATCCATAATCTAAGAGCGAAAACAACTTCTCCTAAATCCAAATCATGAGTAGTATAATTCTCTTCATGGACTTTCAATTGTCTAGAAGCATACGCTATCACCTTCTCTTTTTGCATCAAAACGGATCCATAACCCTTAAGAGATGCGTCACAAAACACCACAAATCTTCTGTTCCTTCAAGCAACGCTAAGATCGGTGCACTACACAACTTCTGCTTTAATGTCTGAAAAGCTTCTTCTTCTTCTTTTCCCTACTCATATTTCTTATTTTTCTGAGTCAACTTAGTCAGTGGCTTAGAAATCAAAGAAAAACCTTCAATAAACCTCCTATAATATCCATCCGATCCAAGAAATTTTCTTACTTTCGTTGGCGTCGTCGATGCAGCCCAACTCTTAATGGCTTCGATCTTGGCAGGATCAACATGAACACCACTACGATCAATCACATGACCCAGAAATTGTACCGAATCTAGCCAAAAATCACACTTTGAAAACTTGGCGTACAATCTCTCCTTCTTAAGCAGCTCCAGAATAATCTTCAAATGCTTCACATGCTCTTCTTCGTCCTTGGAATAAACTAAAATATCATCGATGAACACTATGACAAACTTATCCAGATACGGCTTGCATACTTCGTTCATCAAGTCCATAAACACAGCAGGCGCATTAGTCAATCCAAACAGCATTACTTGGAACTCAAAGTGACCATACCGAGTTCTAAATGTAGTAATTGGAATGTCTTCCTCTTTAATGCGTAACTGGTGATATCCTGATCGCAGAACGATCATAGAATACACGCTAGAACCTTGGAACTGATCAAATAAATCATTAATTCTCGAAAGAGGACAACGATTCTTGATAGTCAACTTGTTCAACTCGCGATAATCTATACACATTCTGAAAGATCCATATTTCTTTTTCACAAACAAC
>BQNB010034861.1:4760-42473 GCA_026074375.1 Tanacetum coccineum
AACTTTAAAAAAATTATTTAAATAAAAAAATCTATATTCTATGTTACTTAAAATACATTTTTGTCAAAACCTTTTTATTATGATTTATATTGGGAAACCAACCTTGTTGTAAGGTACTACGAAATACAAACTTTTTGGCTGCCATATCTTTTTGGATGACAACTATTATGGAAGAGTTAGAACTATTTATGCGGATTATCATTGTATTTTATCTATATAAACTTTCATGGCATGCTTGTTTGCATGATTGTTACTTCAACAAATTTTAAAAATTACATTATATATATGCATGGTAGTCGAACTATACTTTGGTCAAATTACTTACTCAAATAAATATTATGGACAAATTTTAAAACCATGCCTCCAAGATGAAACACGCGCAACCTAGGAATGAATCGCATAAACCAATCAAGGTATATCTGTACCATACGAACCTAGAGCAGATACGAGCTTTGCTTACCAGAAATTTAGGCCGTTAATTTATTTAACTTGTGAGAAGTTATAAGAGGTATACTCTATCGAAATGCTAACGACCCTAAGTTGAAGCAAGGGAGATAACGACAAACCAAGTAGGCAACACTCAATGTTGAAGTTACAAGACATTCAGGTCTTGTGGTGCCAAGTTCTTCAGCACAGAAGGTGCAGTTGGTTTACTAACATGGTTTAAAAGCAGGGAGTATATGCTCCATATCAGCAAGTGTCTCACAGAAAGCCAATTCAAATTCGCGTATTATATGCTGCAAGGCCACACCTTAACTTGGTGGAACACGCTAGTTCAGATAAAAGGACGAGCAACTTCTATAGCCCAACTGTGGGAAGACCTAAAGAAGTTGTTAATGGAATAGTATTGTTCGGATAATGCAGTCCAGAAAATTAGAGGAAGAATTCTTGAATCATTCTATGATTGGAGCTTATGCTGATAAGTACACAGCCTGATCTCATGAGTTGGCTAGACTAATGCCGCACATGGTCACACCAGAAAGTAAGCGTATTAATCACTACATCCGGAGTCTAGCTTCTGCAATTAGAGGAACAATGGAAACCAGCCCCGTGGTAGGGCTTTTGTCATTGCTGCTAATGAAGCTCACTAAGATCTGAATATTGTGACGGGTACATTTTCTCTGAACGATCATTTTGCTACTGTTTTATTTGATTCTGGTGTTGATTATAGTTTTATTCTACCAACTCCTTGTCATTGATTGACATGGAACCTAGTGTTATACGCCCCGGTTATGAGATCTAAATAGCTAGCGACCTTAAAGTAGAAACTAATAAGATTGTTCGAGGTTGTAGACTAGAAGGTCATACATTTATCATCGATTTGATTCCTTTTGGACATGGTAGTTTCAATGTGATCGTAGGAATAGATTGGTTGTCAAAGCTTAGAGCTAAGATAGTTTGCTTCGAGAAAATTGTCTAAATTCCATTATCCAACGGAGAGATTTGGATGTTCACAGAGAATGTCGCGAAGGGAACCTGAACCAGTTGAAGGCCATGAAAGTAGACGAGCAGAAACTCGAAGACATCCCCATTGTACGTAACTTCCCTGGTGTGTTTCTAGAAGATCTATCGAGTTTACTCCCATCTCGCAAGGTTGAGTTTCACATAGATCTTATTCCTAGAGCTATGCCTGTTGCAAAATCACCTTACTGTTTGGCACCTACGCAGATGAAAGAACTGTCAAACCAACTCAAAGAGCTCTAAGACAAAGGTTTCATATGACCTAGTTCTTAGCCTTAGGGAGCTCCTGTGTTGGTTGTTAAGAAGAAATATGGTTCGTTTTGTATGCGTATAGATTATCGGGAACTGAACAGGTTGACAATCAAGAACCGCTACACTCTTTCCAGGATTGATGACCTGTTCGATCAGCTGCATGGGTCACGGTATTTTTCAAAGATAGACCTTCGATCTGGTTACCATCAGTTGAGACTACACAAAGAATATATTCCTAAAACTGCATTCAGGACGAGGTACAGAAATTTTGAGTTCACAGTCATGCCTTTCAGTTTGACTAATGCTCCTGCAGTATTCATGGACCTTATGAACCGCGTATGTAAGCCGTATCTTGACAAGTTTGTCATCATCTTCATTGACGGCATCCTGATATATTTGAAGTCTAAGGAGGATCATGAAGTTCACCTGAAGTTGGTACTAGATTTGCTTGAAAAAGAAAAGTTGTTTGGAAAATTCTCGAAATGTGAATTTTGGCCATCGTTTTCTCGGACATGTAGTGAACAGTAAAGGTATTCATGTGGATCCCAACCAAATTGAAGTAGTAAAGAATTAAAAGCCCCCGAAGACCCCAATAGATATCCATTCATTTTTAGGACTGGCAGGATATTATAGGCGATTTATCACAAACTTTTTGAAAATTGCAAAACCTCTCACCCTGTTCACTCAGAAAGATAAAAAGTTTGAATGGGGTGATGATCAAGAAAACGCTTTTGAAATACTGAAGGATATGTTGTGTGATGCCCTAATTCTTGCACCCCAAAGGACCAAATGATTTTGTAGTATATTGCGACGCATCGAACCAAGGTCTTGGTTGTGTATTGATGTAGAGAAACTAAGTGATCGCATACGCATCCAAACAACTTAAAATCAATGAGAAGAAGTACACCACTCATGATTTAGAGTTGGGCGCATTAGTATTTCCTCTCAAAAGCTAGAGACACTATTTCTACGGAACAAAGAGTGTTATCTATACTGATCATAAGAGCCTCTATCACATCTTTGGACAGAGATTATGACTGCGAGATTCGCTACCATCCATGTAAAGCGAACGTAGTAGCTGATGCATTGAGCAGGAAGGAATGGATGAAACCGAGATGAGCTCGAGCTATGAGCATGATGATTCACTCTAGCATTAAGGCTAGGATACAGGAAGCTCAGGGCGAAGCTTCCAAGGACATCAATACTCTGGCAGAAATGTTGCAAGGATTGGATAAGCAGTTCGGAAGGAAAGAAGACAACAAACTGTATTTTGTTGAACAAATTTGGGTGCCGACATATGGCAATTTGAGAACTTTAATCATAGATGAAGCCCATGCTACAAATTATTTTGTACATCTTGGAGCAGAAAAGATGTACTATGATCTACGAGACTTATATTGGTGGCCCGGATTGAAGAAGGACATTGCTATGTCTGTTAGCAAGTGTTTGACTTGCTCTAAAGTCAAATCAGATCACCATAAACCTTTAGGATTGCTTCAACAACCAAAGATCCCTGAGTGGAAGTGGGAGAAGATCAATATGGATTTTATAACCAAGTGATTAGGTTTAAATTACACCTTTTTATATATAATAATATATATTAAAATATATATAATAAGGATAATCTAAAAAAAATCAATAAGACCGAGAGTAGTATAGGATATGATATTCCCGGGTCGTATTCCTAACGAGGAGTGAATTGGAAAGTCGAGAGTCGGTTTGATATTGATGTTTGAATGAAAAAGTTATGGGTTTGGTTTTCTAAAGCTACGAGAAAATTAAGGCAAACTACACTAAAAACGAGAAAATCACATAAATTATACTAAAAACGGGAAGCTAAAACGACACACCAAAAACCCTAATTTCTTAAAATTAAACTTAAATTGATTTTTTCACTTTTAATGCATTTAAATTGACTAAAAATGAAGTTTAAAGAAAACTAGAACGAAAACGGAGCTAAAACGAGCTCAAAAATGAGAAAACAAAAACGGGGTCGAAAACCGTTCTTTAAAAAGTAAAATTTTGCAAAAACGACCCTACGAAAGATTTTCTATTTTTCCTAAGTGAAGATTGATAAAATAAAATTTTCTAAAAAAGAAAAATATTTTTTTGATTTTTATTTAATTTATTATAATTAAAAAACAGATTAAAAGAAAGTAAATGATAAAAAAAATACTAAACGATTATAAAAAATTCTAAAAAAATACAGAAAAATGGATTAAGGTGTCCTGGTTCTATTAAAAATAAAAGCTAGAAAATTGGGCTTATAAATAAGCCGTAATAAGCTAAAACAGCTTATGGGCTTATTGGGCTAAAATGGCCTTATAACTTAAATAATGCAACTCACTACTAGATGAGCTATTGTAACACAGCGGTAGTGAGTGTGTTATAAAAGTGTTGGTAGATGGGGTTGAGGTCCAAAGTTCGAGTCTTGCTCACTCGGGATCTCCCCTAATCCCAACACTTTTATTTCTCATTTTTTTACAACTTTTTGAAAAGGCTAAAAATAAGCAACTAAATGACAAATAAGCTAAGATATGCACTACACTACACCTATTAAGCAGCTAAGAACAAAAATAAGCTAAGAATTTAAGACAGATAAGCTAGAAAAAGTAAATAAGCTAAAAAACTAATAAACACTTAGAATTTACTCTAAAAAGGCAAATAAGCTTATATAAGCTCTAAACTAATAACAATAAGCTAAAATGGGCTTAATCTATTCTAAAAAGCTAGGCTAATCCTAAATAAGCTGAAATAATAAGCTAATAAGCTTCAATAAGCAAAAATGCCTCAACAGTACTAACTTGGAGTTAGTAATGTTAGGTGAAAAGCTAAAAAGGCCCTTTTCTAGCTTAAAAATAAGCTACCTAGATGGGATTTTGGCTTTCTGGCTTATAGGAGCTTAAAGAGCTACTTATAGGCTTTCTAGAAAAGCAAAGAAACCTAGGGTTTTACTTACAAATAAGCAAGAAAATGGGGTGAGAAAAACGGGTTTTGCACTTGGGGAGTTCTTTCAAGTAACAAATGGCAAAATGCAGGCCAAGGAATAAGCAACCTAATAAGCTACAAACTGAAAACTAGCTTAAAACAGATGGAGACTATCTCAATTTGAGCTTGTGCACACAAAATCAAAAGCTAAAAACAATTTTTAATATTTGATAAATGGAATTGAAAGAGGGGCTTTTGAAAGTAAAAAATTTGACTTGTAAAAGTTGACAGAATTTGAGCAAAACTAAGGAGACATAAAAGAGACTTGAACTACTCTTTTTGACACAATAAAGCAACACTAAAACAACCTTTAAAAGCAGTTTTAAAAAGCTTAATCTAATAAGCTCTTGGTGACTGTCTTATCACCACAGTTTCAAGAGGGCTTAAAAAATCTTAAAAACCACTTTTATACTTAAAATTTTTGTAAAAAAGATTGAAAATGACAAAAAAATGCTTGTTTAGATTTGGCCTAGTGACCCAAAGGCTTTTATACTCAAACTGACCCGTTTTGAAACACTTAATCCAAACACCCCTTAAACTTTTAAAAGTGGTTCTTAGACTGATAAAAAGGGGTTTTAAGTAAAGATATTTAAGGACATTTAGTAACAATACCAAGATAAGCCAAGATAAGCAAATTTCAAGCAAAGATAAGCACCTTAATAAGCAAAATAAGCAATGAGCAATTTAAGCACATAAGAAGCAGTTTAAAACCAAAAATTCAAAGAGAGGACAAATAAGCATCAAGTAAGAACAAATAGCATATGACAAACATAAATAAGCAATGATAAGCATAAAATAAGCAGGTATAACAAGAGGTAAGCACAATAAGCAAACTTTAAGCAATGCTACAGTAACTTTAAAGAAAATGAAGGAAAATGGACTTACAATACCCTTTGCTCAAAACAAGGGTGATAAAAAGATTCTACAAGCTCTAGCTTGTATAAAACAAGCTAGTGAGAGTCCATAAGCACTTCCCTTGTTTGCTTATCATCCAGTTTAAGCTGAGGTACTTTTGAGGGGAGGATTTTTTTTGGTTTTTTTTATAAATTTTCTTAATACTTTATATACTTAAATGGCATTTTGTTAAAACAGGTTGATTAAGGAGTTAAATAAGAGCTTATATGAGCTTTTAGAACATAAGTTAACACTTAAATTTCAATAGAACTTAAAACAGAATTTTAAAAATCAAAGCTGAATTTCATTAAACTTATAAGAAAAACATTACACTGAAAAGTAAAAGTGAATTAAAAACTAAGCTAGGTTAAAAACTATATATCTTAAAAAACTAACTGCCTCCGTAGGCTTACAAGATGGCCTATTTATATTAGGCTAATGAACATTCTAGGTCTTCTTTCTTGGTTGTGTTTCTTTGCTAAGGCAGAAACTAGTGTGTGTTTGTTGTGTGAGTAACATCCTAAAATCATCTTGGCCATTCATCTTGAGTGGTGCCCAATCCAAGTCATCACGACAATTGATTTTTCTTGCCCAATGAACATCAAAGGGATTGACAACGTGTCCTTATTGGTTTGTGAGGTGGGGGAGGGTGGTGGTGATGTTTTTGGCCGTTTATGAATAGTGGTCGAGAAGGGGGGACAGGGAAGCGTGAATAGTGGGGTTTGGTTTGGGCAGGAAAATTTGTTATAACGGGAGTGTGGGGAAAGGTTTATGGAGTTGGCAAAACAAGCCCTCCAAGGTGTATGTTGTTGTTGCAAATTAAGTCCTTGTGGTGTTATGAAGTTTTGAAATGTGGCAGAAAAGGCCCCTCAAAGTTATAAGGGGTTTTGCAAAGTTAGTCCCTAAAGGGACTAATGAAGTTATGGTTAAAGGGTTTTTGGGTTTTAACGGGCTGTTGGTTATTGTTTGGGCTTTTTGTATGGGCCGGTTATAAGATTTGGACTTTGGGCCTTTTAAAGTCTTCATTAAATATACTAATGGGCTTATCCGGCCCATTAGATGGGTTCGGGTGGGCCCATTAAGTATTCTTCATTTTCGGCATCGGTTTTGACTGTTGACTTTGTCGGGGTTGACTTTGACTTTTGTTGACTTTGGCTTCGATTTGACTTTGTCTTTTCACGCTTTTCCATTCCGTGCTCGATTTTGTCCGTTTTTGCTTGATTTTTCGTCCTTTTGTCGGATATCCGTTTCCTGCACAAAATAAGTGAAAACATACAAATACAATGTATTTTTGGTACGTTTTGGGTCATTTAAGTCTGATTTTAATGGTGAAAGGTATGTGTAATTAAACGCATACCAAAATCCCCCATACTAAGACATTGCCGTGTCCTCACGCAATGCTATGAAGTAAGCACTTAGAAAACTAAGAATCTCGATCCCTCCTCGACTAATAACCTCGAAAAGTAGCTAAGTGTTCGTCAAGGGGAATTAAAGAAATCAATAGCTTCGACAAGCCCCGTTTTTACCATTTTTAAATATATACACTTATTCCTACACATATTTTTGTATTTTTCATTTTTCTCATTTTTTTGTAGTTTTCATGTGAAGCAACTAACTAGAACGTTTGACTTTCGTTATTTCATAACTTTTAGGGATCATAGAACAAGATGCATTTCGATCCGAGAATGCCCCAAAAAGGATAAATTCATCGTTCCCGACTTTTCACTTGCTCCAAACCAAGCTTAAAACAAAATCACCGCTAATTATGAGTTAAGATGCTAACACTACTCATATTTGCAACTTGTAAACTTTTCACTCCCGACAATTATTATATCTTAAGTGTATGTGCTATTTTGAATTTCAACTTTGGATCAATGTTTTGCAAAATTCTATGTTTTACCCGAGAATAATGAGTTTGAAGGCGAGATCATCCCATGTAGCGACTTTCGTCTCGGCACATCCCAACCTTGCGGTTAAGTGACCAGGCTTTTGACACCCCACAGAGACTAGTATCGGGACTCACGGACCTTAGGTTTCAAAAACTCTCAGACACATAGCTTATAAAATAGAATAGCCAAAGTTCAAAAGCATATTTGAATTTAACAAAAAGAGATCTTTTATTTATTAATTCGCACTTAATATTAAATATTTATGCAATTGTAACCCTCGACCTTTTAGAAGGCTGCAACATCGGTTGTGAGCCGGCAAGATGCAGCAAACTTTTATCAGTCTCGGATTATTATTCTTACTATGGGCTTTCTTTAGAAGGCTGCAACATCGGTTGTGAGCCGGCAAGATACAACAAACTTTTATCAGCCCACAGTTTATATTTATTATCATTTTTTTTAATATATGACAAGACGTCTTTTTGAAAAATTCAAGTATAAATTTGAACTAAGGCTAAAGTTTTTGCTATATACTACATAAAAATTATTGATTTAAGTTTAATCTCCAAAAGTAGCACTACTTCCAGAAGTCTGCTAGTCGACCAAAGCAGTATTAACTTGTATCTGCTGTAAACCCTTGCTGTTACAAACCTTATCATAGCAACCTGTTGAAGACTACACCTGCTGTATCTTCATTATTGTTGTTTATCTGCTGTAGCAGTATCAAAATTACAAAACCCACAACACTTCCATTGAACAACAAAACCATGAGCATTACCAATAGCCTTTTGTTACCACAATACTTTATACAAGCACGACAACAATCACAAACCAATTGCTTTTAAAACTCACGCTAGCAGTACTAAGTTCTCTGTACTAGCAGTACTAAGTAACAATTGGCAGTACTAATGTTACTAGCAATACTAATACATATCAGCACCATTGACATAAACTTTCAAGTGTTGCCCTTGCTGATTACACCATCAATATTATAACCATGCAACCAATCCCATGTTCACTTTTTGCTAATCCAATCAGATAGGTACACAACAACCTGCTGTGACTTTCAAACACACAAACCATATGCATACTACTCTTTAACATGTTGTGATAAAAATTATAAACCTTCTTTTTTTAACCCATTGAGTTTCTTGAACCTTCTGTTTAGAGTTTGTGAAAACCCTAGTTTTCTAGAATATCTTAAAACATACAGCAGCAACAATATGAACGACACCAACTATCTTTTCCATCTAACACTTTTATTTGCTTTTCCTGCAAAAAGTTCGTCCACAAAGCACAAAATACAAACCACAGTTAATTACACACTCACACTCTCTTTTATGAATTGCCCTGCAATAAAAATAGTTAGTTGTCCTTTTGAAGTCCCAAGCCCTAGAACAGACTGAACGCTGCCTAGTGCATCAAACAAAATCATATCTTTGTCAGGGTCCTTTGAATGCACATTAGATTTGAAAACATGTTCTATACTCATGTTTTGGTTTCAAAACCCAGCTAACTGAGCGCTTAACATATTAACCTCTGCTTTTGGCCTAGCGGTATTAACCCTTGTACTCTTAACAGTATTAACTCTTTTGTTGAAATATCTGTTGTAATTTGTTGTTTTCTTGTTAAAGGGTCTTTTAACAAATGAATATGCTTTATAATAAGAGTATGTTGTTGGCATAGCATCATTCATTGTTTTTCTGGATTGAGTAGTACTAACTGATTTGGCAGTATTGGGTGATACTAGGACTGACTTAGTTAGTACTGCTTATGGAACTATATTACTTTTTGGATTAGGATGAGAAAATCTACCAAAGTTCTGGTGATTCACCCTCTTTGAGTTGTTCCACACTAGTTTAACTTGTTTTTGATCATTAATCTTTCTCTTGTGTTTACAGGTATATTGCAGGTGATCAAAACTACCACATACATAGCAAGCCTTATTGTTAAACTCAAAATTTTCACCTAATTTCTGAGTAATCATACCATTCCAGTTTCTTTTATTTCCTCTAGGACTCTTATTGTTTTTCCTAAGATTTTATGCTTGCCTAACAGTTTCATTCCTAGCATTAACAGATTCAATCTTTTCAAAGCTAGGTTTGACTGTTTTTGTTACTTCTTTAGGTTTGACCACAATCTCATCATCTTCACTGTCAGATTCTCATTCCTCAATTATGGGTTCACTCATCCTAACAGTTTTAATTTTAGGCATTTCCACTTTATCATTACTAGTTTTAGAATTACTTGTTTCAACTTTAGACACACTAGTAATTGTTTCACTTACTTTAGACTCTTTTGCACCATTATGCCCAAAACCAGCTTTATCATTAGCACTTAATTGACTCTTAAGCAGTATATTAAGACTTTTAGAAGAAATTTCAAATGATTCTAATTTGGTTTTTAATTCTTCTTTTTTCTTTTACAGCTTTTGCTAATAGTTTTTTATGGTATGTGAGTACATCAGTTTTGTCATCTAAATCAATTTTCATAAATCTAATCTTTTCCTCATACCAAAGTTGATTTTTCTAATGAGCAACTAATTGAGCCTCTACCTTTTTTAAAGCTTGAGTATAGGCTTGAATTTCTATACTAGCAACACCAAGTTGTTCCCTTTGAGTATCATATAATTTTTTAAGTTGTGCATATGATTGATCAAATTTAGTAGAACAAGAATGTACCTTAGAATTAGCATTTGAAGAACTTGAGCTGTAGGCCATCTCTTCTTCGACAAACAAATATTGTGTGTAGAAAATATGTTCTTCTTATTCAAAGCTTCTCAACCAGCTCTGATACCACTTGTTGATCCCTTCTGAACAGATCTTTAACTCCTTAGCTGATATAAGGTTTAGTTGTATTGGATAAATCCAAGATAACTATGGTAGAAACTTTGATTAGGAATATCACAAACTATGCAGAAACTAGGTTGTGATACTAAGATGAATAATAACAATAAACCAAACTTTCAGCCTTAATATATTGAATATGGTTACTTTGAATGGTAACAAGGTTTACAACCTTGAAGCTATGAACTAACTATAAAACGTGTGTATGATGGATGTGTAGAGATTAATGTATTTTCTCTACACCCTAGGACCTCCTTTTATAGTACAAGGAGTCTTAGTAGGTTACAATACAATTAATACCTTCCTAAGTATTCTACATCAATACTTTTCTAATAAACCTTATAACCTACTCATCATATTTAATATTTATTAATACTTTCCATAAGTATTCAACCTTCCTAGTCAACACATTTAATATTATAAGGAAACTAAATCATTTGGATATCAATCCTGATCTTCATATCTTTGACCATATCTTCTACAATATTCTATTGTTTGTAGAATCTTCACTATGTCAATTTAGTCTCTCTTGTTTCATTTATTCAAACAGCATCAAGGAATCTTTAATTCCCAACAAAAACCTGCAAGTACGCCGTACTTATTTCTAAGTACGTCGCACTTTTTGTCTGAAACAATATATCTTCTTGGATTGTGTCTTAAAAAACCTCATAAACCAGTTATAATGCTTAATTCAGGTATTGAGAGCATGAGGCTTCTGTTTTGTGTGATTGTATTGCTTAAATTATTATATTTGTATCATTTGCCAATTAAATGAAAATTACAAAAATATTTGTGTTCTTATTTGATCTATACTTGTGTGGATTTAAGTTGCTTTGTTGCTTACTCTGTACAAGATCTATTTGTTTATATTCTGTTATTGATATTAGAGTGTTTGTGTCGTTTTGCGAATCATAATAATATGCTTATTCTGAACCTGAAAAACCTGCAAGTGCGCCGATTTTAATCCAAAATCGCCGCACTTCTAAAAAATCAATTTTTTTTATTTATGTGTTATCTTGCTTTCTTCACGATTATCTTGTTTTATTGTATGTCTCTGTCAATATAATAAGTCATATGTTTAGTTTATAATGAATCTATGAAAACCCATAAAAATATATATTTTCTTTTTCTTATCTTTATCATGTAGATTGTTTTAAAACGTGTATTAGTATTCATTTATGTTTGTTTGCATTTGTTTTTCTTGCTTATGTGTGTGTGTTTGCTTGCGTGCTTTAAATAAAAGAAATATATAAAAATTAAAAAAAAGTGTTAAAAATCATAAAATTCAAAAAAATAGTTTTCTTATGTACCATTAAAATCTGTGTGATTATGTGTTTGTCGTGATTATTTGTGTCTATTATGTGTTGATATATGTATTTTTAACTAATAAAGTGTGGGAAGTAAAAAATAATAATAATGTGTTTTACGTCATAATAAAACCGCCGCACATAACCAAACTGTGTGTTTTATCCGATATCACACAATGCTAGCAGTACAAACTCATTTTAATACTAGCAGTTTGATCAAAGCTGGCAGTATTAATACCCTTCTGGCAGCACTAACCAACCTTTCACCATAATATGCTAACAATCAAACTGCTATATCCAATCACCAAAGATCGCATCATAACACACAGTAGCATCTATACCCGAAACCTTTAATGCTTCTTGATCTCCATTAACCCATTCATAATAGGGTTTTACCAGCGAATATCCCACAAATCTGCTAAAGAATTCTAATGTTCAACCAACGAATAGTAGTATCAAAACTTGTAGCAGTATCAATGAACGAACACTTCACATCAATAAACCTGCTTTTGTTAAGACAAGGCCCATCAAAAGATCACTGATTAGGTTTAAATTACACCTTTTTATATATAATAATATATAATAAATTATATATAATAAGGATAATCTAAAAAAATCAATAAGACCGAGAGTAGTATAGGATATGATATTCTCGGGTCGTAGTCCCAACGAGGAGTTCATTGGAAAGTCGAGAGTCGGTTTGATATTTGATGTTTGAATGAAAAAGATTTAGATTTGGTTTTCTAAAGCTACGAGAAAATTAAGGCAAACTACACTAAAAACGAGAAAATCACACAAATTATACTAAAAACGGAAACGGGAAGCTAAAACGACACACCAAAAACCCTAATTTTTCAAAATTAAGCCTAAATTGATTTTTTCACTTTTAATGGACTTAAATTGACTAAAAAGGAAGTTTAAAGAAAACTAGAACGAAAACGGAGTTAAATTAAGTTCAAAAACGAGAAAACGAAAATCGGGCCCGGGACCCGTGCTTTAAAAACTCAAAATGTGCAAAAATGACCCTACGAAAGATTTTCTATTTTTCCTAAGTGAAGATTGATAAAATAAAATTTTCTAAAAAAGAAAAATATTTTTTTGATTTTTATTTAATTTATTATAATTAAAAAACAGATTAAAAGAAAAAAAAAAGGAAATTAATTGATAAAAAATTACTAAACGATTATAAAAAATTCTGAAAAAATACAGAAAAATGGATTAAGGTGTCCTGGTTCTATTAAAAATAAAAACTAAAAAATTGGGCTTATAAATAAGCCGTAATAAGCTAAAACAGCTTATGGGCTTATTGGGCTAAAATGGCCTTATAACTTAAATAATGCAACTCACTACCGGATGAGCTATTGTAGCACAACGGTAGTGAGTGTGTTATAAAAGTGTTGGTAGATGGGGTTGAGGTCCCGAGTTTGAGTCTTGCTCACTCGGGGTCTCCCCTAATCCCAACACTTTTATTTCTCATTTTTTTTACAACTTTTTGAAAAGGCTAAAAATAAGCAACTTTAAAAAAAAGAAAATTTTTTGTAACTTGCAAATAAGCATGAAATAAGCAAAACAAGATGGCAGTATTAACTTTCAACACTTAAGCAAAAACAAGCCAAACTGTTGGCTAGTTTTTTGAGCACAATAAGCAACTAAATGACAAATAAGCTAAGATATGCCCTACACTACAAATCTATTAAAGCAGCTAAGAACAAAAATAAGCTAAGAATTTAAGACAGATAAGCTAAAAAAAGTAAATAAACTAAAAAAAACTTTAAAATTTTTTTTTTTTAACAAACACTTAGATTTACTCTAAAAAAGGAAATAAGCTTTTAAAGCTCTAAACTACAAAACATTATGTAAAATGGGATTAATTCTATTCTAAAAAAGCTTGGCTAATCCTAATAAGCAGAATAATAAGGCTATTAATGCTTCAATAAGCAATAATGCTCAACAATACTAACTTGGAGTTAGTACTGTTAGGTGAAAAGCCAAAAAGGCCCTTTTCTAGCTTAAAAATAAGCTACCTAGAGGGGATTTTGGCTTTCTGGCTTATAGGAGCTTAAAGAGCTACTTATAGGCTTTCTAGAAAAGCAAAAGAAACAAGGTTTTACTAACAAATAAGCAAGAAAAAGGGGTGAGAAAAACGGGTTTTTGCACCAGGGGAGTTCTTTTTGGTATTCTTTCATGTAACAAATGGCAAATGCCGGCAAGGAATAAGCAAACCTAATAAGCTAAATACTGATATAACTTGCTTATTAACAGATGGAGATAGCTTTATTTGAGCCTGTGCTCAAAGATCTAAAAGCTAAAAACAATTTTTAATATATGATAAATGGTATTGAAAGTGGGGCTTTTGAAAGTAATAAAATTTGGACTTGTAAAAGTTGAACAAATTTGAGCAAAACTAGGAGGACTTAAAAGAGACTTGAACTCTCTTTTTTGACACAATAAGCATCACTAAAACACGTTTAAAAGAGTTTTAAAAAAGCTTAATCTAATAAGCTCTTGGTGACTGTCGTATCACCACAGTTTAAGAGGGCTTCTAAAAAAACTTAAAAAACAATTTTTATACCTTTAAAATTTTTGTAACAACAGATTGAAATGACAAAAAATGTTGTTTAAATTTTGGCCCTAGTGACCCAAGGCTTTTATATAAATGACCGTTTTGAAACACTGAACCCAAACACCCTTTAAACTTTTAAAAGTGGTTCTTAGACTGATAAAAAGGGTTTTTAAGCAAAGATATTTAAGGACATTTAGTAACAATACCAAGATAAGCAAATTTCAAGCAAAGATAAGCACCTTAATAAGCAAAATAAGCAATGAGCAATTTAAGCACATAAGAAGCAGTTTAAAACCAAAAATTCAAAGAGAGGACAAATAACCATCAAATAAGAACAAATAGCATATGACAAACATAAATGAGCAATGATAAGCATAAAATAAGCAGGTATAACAAGAGGTAAACACAATAAGCAAACTCTAAGCAATGCTACAGTAACTTTAAAGAAAATGAAGGAAAATGGACTTACAATACCCTTTGCTCAAAACAAGGGTGATAAAAAGATTCTACAAGCTCTAGCTTGTATAAAACAAGCTAGTGAGAGTCCATAAGCACTTCCCTTGTTTGCTTATCATCCAGTTTAAGCTGAGGTACTTTTGAGGGGAGGATTTTTTTTGGTTTTTTTATAAATTTTCTTAATACTTTATATACTTAAATGGCATTTTGTTAAAACAGGTTGATTAAGGAGTTAAATAAGAGCTTATATGAGCTTTTAGAACATAAGTTAACACTTAAAACATAATTTTAAAATCAAGTGTATTTCATTAAACTTATAAGAAAAACATTACACTGAAAAGTAAAAGTGAATTAAAAACTAAGCTAGGTTAAAAACTATATATCTTAAAAACTAACTGCCTTCATGGGCTTACAAGATGGCCTATTTATATTAGGCTAATGAACATTCTAGGTCTTCTTTCTTGGTTGTGTTTCTTTGCTGAGGCAGAAAATAGTGTGTGTTTGTTGTGTGAGTAACATCCCAAAATCATCTTGGCCATTCATCTTGAGTGGTGCCCAATCCAAGTCATCATGACCATTGATTTTTCTTGCCCAATGAACATCAAAGGGATTACCAACGTGTCCTTGTTGGTTTGTGAGGTGGGGAGGGTGGTGGTGATGTTTTTGGCCGTTTATGAATAGTGGTCGAGAAGGGGGGACAGAGAAGCGTGAACAGTAGGGTTTGGTTTGGGCGAGAAAATTTGTTATAACGGGGGTGTGGGGAAAGGTTTGTGGAGTTGGCAAATAGGCCCTCCAAGGTGTATGTTGTTGTTGCAAATTAAGTCCTTGTGGTGTTATGAAGTTTTGAAATGTGGCATAAAAGGCCACTCAAAGTTATAAGGGGTTTTGCAAAGTTAGTCCCTAAAGGGACTAATGAAGTTATGGTTAAAGGGTTTTTGGGTTTTAACGGGCCGTTGGTTATTGTTTAGGCTTTTTGTATGGGCCGGTTATAAGATTTGGACTTTGGGCCTTTTAAAGTCTTCATTAAATATACTAATGGGCTTACCCGGCCCATTAGATGGGTTCGGGTGGGCCCATTAAGTATTCTTTGGTGTCGGCTCCGGTTTTGACTGTTGACTTTGTCGGGGTTGACTTTGACTTTTGTCGACTTTGGCTTCGATTTGACTTTGGCTTTTCCACGCTTTTCCACTCCGTGCTTGGTTTTGTCCGTTTGTGCTTGATTTTTCGTCCTTTTTCTGGATATCGTTTCTGCACAAAATAGTGAAAACATAAAATACATGTTTTTTTGTGGAGGTGGGGGGGGGGGGGTAGGTAGGGTGGTGGGGGGGGGGGGGTGGGGGGGGGGGGGGGGGGGGGGGGGGGGGGGGGGGGGGGGGGGGGGGCGGGGGGGGGGGGGTGGAGGGGGGGGCTGGGGGGTGTGGGGGGGGGGGGGGGGGGGGGGGGTGGGGGGGGGGGGGAGGGGGGGGGGGGGGGGGGGGGGGGGGGGGGGGGGGAGGGGGGGGGGGGGGGGTGGGGGGTGGGGGGGGGGGGGGGGGGGGGGGGGGGGCAGGGTTTGGGGTTGGGGGGGGGGTGGGGGGGGGGGGGGGGGGGGGTGGGGGGTGGGGGGGGGGGGGGGGGGGGGGGGGGGGGGGGGGGGGGGGGGGGGGGGTGGGGGGGGGGGGGGGGGTGTGGGGGGGTACGTTTATGGGTCATTTAAGTCTGATTTTTAATGGTGAAAGGGTTTGTGTATTTTAAACGTTACCAATCAAATCAGTCATGATTATCAAAACATAAAATAATATTTACCATTTAACTAAATTATATCAATGTATTAATTCCTAAATCACATAGTGGTTCACCAAACATCAGTACATCATATCATGTAAACATACACAACAGCTTCATAACATATCTAGAGTGAAAGCCCATCAACTTCTGCCCAATTTCTATTGTTAAGAACCAGCCCAATTAAATAAGAAAAAGGAGTATATATCAGTTTAGGGTATCACAGAATTACACTTGCCTCATCTTTGTCCTTCGTCTCGCAAAACACAAAACGCAACTTGCAAGAAATATTAAATCGAGCATAAATACATCTTATGTATACGAAAATATTATTCATATACTATTAGCCATTAAGATAGTGACTATTCACTGCTCGAACCATGATCCTTCTATTCAATCCATTCAGCGCCATCAATAAAAACCTAACAGTAGTAACCTGACCAACACTTAACTCTGAACCTTAGCTCTGTAACTAATCTCGTATATCACTGTTAATACAAAACCGTACCAATCTCTCTCTTTCTATCAACATCATCATGAGATCGAACCAACAATATTAAAAAGTTCACAAATCCCTAAATGTTTATCCTGTTAGTCGTGACAGTAGCAAATCTTTAACCAAGAAACGCTATCCTTCTGAACCAATATGTACTTATCAGCCTTCAATTACTTGTCTTTCTTATTAGCACATATTCAGTATACTTATTTATACTTTTACTCTCAACCATATTACTTTAATCTTATAAGCTTCAATTGATTAAGTGTAACAAGATACAAGAAACCTTATTAGGGCTTGCAACGATCACAATCCATACCTTGATAATGATAACCGAATCTTGTAACCTTCTATTTTAACACGACCATCATCAGACCTTCATATAATAACATGATCGTGACCTGCTACTGTAAACCCTCCATGTCGAACTCTATTAGGGTTTTGGAAAACCCTAAATCTTCTTCTTAACAAACTTCTAATTAAAATAAAACCCTTGTAATCTAGGTTTCGTTGAGATCACAACTTTCTTTAAGTAACTTCATAACATCATTCTTCTTGTATTGACATCACTAATAATAAACCTGTTGAAGATTATACTTCCAGAAGTCTGCTAGTCGACCAAAGCAGTATTAACTTGTATCTGCTGTAAACCCTTGCTGTTACAAACCTTATCATAGCAACCTGTTGAAGACTACACCTGCTGTATCTTCATTATTGTTGTTTATCTGCTGTAGCAGTATCAAAATTACAAAACCCACAACACTTCCATTGAACAACAAAACCATGAGCATTACCAATAGCCTTTTGTTACCACAATACTTTATACAAGCACGACAACAATCACAAACCAATTGCTTTTAAAACTCACGCTAGCAGTACTAAGTTCTCTGTACTAGCAGTACTAAGTAACAATTGGCAGTACTAATGTTACTAGCAATTTAATACATAATCTGAAACCATTGACATAAACTTTCAAGTGTTGCCCTTGCTGATTACACCATCAATATTATAACCATGCAACCAATCCCATGTTCACTTTTTGCTAATCCAATCAGATAGGTACACAACAACCTGCTGTGACTTTCAAACACACAAACCATATGCTAACTTACTCGTTAACATGGTTGTGGATAAAAAGTTTTTTTTTTTTTTTTTATAATCTTCTTTTTTTTAAACCAATTGTGTTTCTTGAACCTTCTGGTTAGCGTTTGTGTAAATCACTAGTTTTCTAGATTTTCTTAAAAACATACAGCAAGCAACAATATGAACGACACAACCCTTTCTTTTCATCTACACTTTTATTTGCTTTTCCTGCAAAAAGTTCGTCCACAAAGCACAAAAATACAAACCACAGTAATACACAATCACACTCTCTTTATGAATTGCCCTGCAATAAAAAAGTTAGTGTCTTTTGAAGTCCCAAGCCAGAACAGACTGGAACCTGCCTAGTGCATCAACATAATCATATCTTGTCAGGGTCTTTGATGCACTATTAGATTTGAAAACATGGTCTAATTCTTCATGTTTTGGTTTCCAAACCCAGCTAGCTGAGGCCTTAACAGTATTAACCTCTGCTTTTGGCCTACCGGTATTAACCCTTGTACTCTTAACAGTATTAACTCTTTTGTTGAAATATCTGTTGTAATTTGCTGTTTTCTTGTTAAAGGGTCTTTTAACAGATGAATATGCTTTATAATAAGAGTATGTTGTTGGCATAGCATCATTCATTGTTTTTCTGGATTGGGCAGTACTAACTGATTTGGCAGTATTAAGTGATACTAGGCCTGACTTAGTTAGTACTACTTGTGGAACTATATTACTTTTTGGATTGGGGTGAGAAAATCTACCAAAGTTCTGGTGATTTACCCTCTTTGAGTTTTTCTACACTGGTTTAACCTGTTTTTGATCATTAATCTTTCTCTTGTGTTTACAAGTATAGTGCAGGTGATCAAAACTACCACATACATAGCAAGCCTTATTGTTAAACTCAAAATTTTAACATATTTATGAGTATATTACCATTACCTGCTTTCTTTTAGTTCCTCTAGGACTCTTATTGTTTTTCCTAGGGTTTTCTGCTTGCCTAACAATTTCATTCCTAGCATTAAAAGATTCAATCTTTTCAAAGCTAGGTTTGACTGTTTTTGTTACTTCCCTCTTAGGGTTCTGACCCACAATGCTCATCATTTCACTTATCAGATTCCCATTCCTCAATGATGGGTTCACTCATCCTAACATTTTAATTTTAGGCATTTCCACTTTATCATTACTAGTTTCAGAATTACTTGTTTCAATTTAGACACATAGTAATTGTTCACTTCTTTAGTCTCTTTTGCTCCTTTATGCCCAAAACCAAAGCTTTATCATTAGCACTTATTGTATATTACGCAATGAATTAAGCTTTTAGAAGAAGTTTACTAATGATTCTAATTTGGTTTTTAATTTCTTCTTTTTCTTTTACTGCTTCTGCTAAATAGTTTTTTATGGTATGTGGTACATTAGTTTTGTCGTCTACAATCAATTTCATATATCTAATCTTTTGCCTCTATACAAAGTTGATATTTTATGATGAGCCAACTAATTGAGCACTCTACCTTTTTAAAGTTAAGTATAGGCTTGAATTTCTATATAGCATCACCAAGTTTTTCCCTATTAGTATCTTATAATTTCTTAGTTGTGCATATTATTGCTCACATTCAGTAGAAACAGTATCTGTACCTTTGAATTAGCATTTGAAGAACTTGAGCTGTAGGCATCTCTCTTCGTCAAACAAATCTTGTGTGTGAAAATGTGTTCTTCTTATTCATAGCTTCTCAACCAGCTTGATACACTTGTTGAACCTTTGTACAGATCTTACTCCTTAGCTGATATAAGGTCTTAGTTGTATTGGGATAAAATCTAAAGACACATATGGTAGAAACCTTTGATGGGAATATCACAAACTATGCAGAAACTAGGTTGTGATACTAAGAAGAATAATAACAAATAATACCAAACCTTTCAGCATCAATATATTGAATATGGTTATCTCTGAATGGTAACAGGGTTTGCAAAACCTTGAAGCTATGCAAAAAACCCTCTAACTATAAAAAAGTGATGTGGATGTGTTGAGACTTAATATGTTTTTCTACACCTAGGACCTCCTTTTTTATAGTCAAGGAGTCCTAGTAGGTCTATAATACAATAATTAATACTTTCATAAGTATTTACATCTAATACTTTCTAATAAACCCTTGTAACATACTCATATATTAATAATTATTAATACTTTCCATAAGTTTCAAATCTTTAGTCAACACATATAATTTTATAGGAAATTAATCATTTGGATATCAATCCTGATCTTCATATCTTTGACCATATCTTATACAATCTTCTATTATTTGTAGAATCTTCATTATGTCAATTTAGTCCCTCTTGTTTCATTTATTCAAACAGCATCAAGGAATCTTTAATTCCCAACAATCCTCCCCTAAACTTGATATTCATCTTGTTAATCATCAAGTTTCTTGAATGAAAGATTCCCAACACCTTTAATCCCTAAGATAGATTATAATCAGCAAATAAGGATGCTTTATGCGGATGCGTTTAATTGTGACATAATTCTACGTGTCTAGGTTTAAGGAAGAAGTACCGTCTTAATCTTAAGAATGATATGCGACCTCGAGATAAGTAATCATTGCACTAAATAGACAAACCAACCTTCTGATAGGATTAATTATGGTTAATACAGTTTTCTTATATTTGGATAATCCGCTCTTTTATCTTTTATTAATTTGCTTGCGTGTGTTTTAGTGTGTTAAGTTGATTTTAGTCACCACAAAACCCATGCCAGTCTCTTAGGCTGAAAAACCCCCATTATCCGTTAGATTTAGGGTTAACATAGGTTTAGCATAGGTTTAATATAAAATAGAATTAACTTAGTCTAGATAACCAAAATATCAATAATTTGAAAGATTGTTTCTCGCTCTTAGTGATTGATACCCTACTTACCACGAAACTCCCATCTGACCGGGTACACTGCCCGTGAAAGTGTTGTTTTAGGTAAAGTCGGCAAAATATAAATTTAAAACTTGAAAGCATAAATTACACCTACACGACGACACAATCAGTCCCGTTATCATGTTTAGTGTCTGCCTCTGTGCCCGCTTCTAAGAGGATCCCAAAACCTCTCATCTTGAAGCAGTTAAGTGTCTCTTCTGATACATTGAAGGCAATACATACTTAGGATTATGGTATCTAAGGGTGACGGCATAGAACCGTCCCTAGCTCACTCCCTGCATGACTGTGCTCTCTGCAAGCGCTCTTCCTGTATACGGCTCCCGAGAGACCATGTGTAGCCCACCCCCCCCATATAATATAGAAACATACTATTCTGCTAGTCACTGTATCCCGCTGATCAGATAGGCCCAGTGTGTTGTCGCGTCCATAACAGATTATAGAGAGAGAAGATCTTGACCGAAACAAACAATATATGATATTATCCATACACTCGTTGAGCTCCAAAGCTCGAATAGTGCGTGATAATCGTGCCGCGTTAATCTCTCTCCAGGGTTAATGAAGGCATCTGTTACTAAGAAGCAGACGCCACATGATGCTCTGAAGACGTGCAGGGACCGGAATAGAAATGGTAGTATATGCTGACTCTGATCATGCGAGAGATTATGTGGACCGAAAAAGCACTAGCAGTATTTGTACGTTCGTAGGATGTTGTCTAACATCGTGGTTCTCGAAGAAACAAACCAATCTTTCTATATTCACGACCAAAGCCGAATGCGTAAGTGCCGGAAAGGCATGTCAACAAGCACATGGATGAAACAAGCTCTTATCGACTACGACATTCGACTCGACGACGTTCTGATCATGTGCGACAATAAAGGCATAATTGACCTTAGTAAAAACCCGATGCAACACTCGCGGACTAAACACATTGAAATTCGTCACCATTTTCGTCGAGACAATGTCCAAAAAGGACATATCTCCATTGAAAAAGTCTCGTCCGAAGACAATTTCGCCGACATTCTCACTAAACTTCTTAAACGTGAATCGTTTAATTATCTCCGTCTTGGTTTATGAATGATGGAACACATTCCGTAAATCGCTCTCTTCTTTCCTTCTAGTCTCGATTCTAGTCGGTGTTCCATTATGTGTCGTGACAACTTAATTACTTCATCCAAAGTAGTTTAAGTATTTTTTTAATTGGCGAAATACAAATTTAAACGTCACTCTTTCCGAAAACTTGGTCTAAAATTTTGTCCAAAAACCATCCACTGGAGGCGGCCCCTATATTGATATGGGATCGCCACTAGTCAAGCATGATAAGTCTGCACATCTCTTTTTGTAAAACACAAAACCCAACATAACCATGCTTTCCTACAGTAGCGACAAAAACTTAAATTGAAGATCAAATCAACACTAATTATCAATCCTAACATCACAAACATCATTAATTGTAAGTTATTTCATCATTTTTCTTCTTAATCTGAGTCTAGGATTCAATTGAACACTAAACCAAAAATTAGGGGTTTTCATTTTTCTTGTGTTTATGTACAATTATGACTATAATAACACAATGTAAAACTAATATGCTTCTCGTAGACTTAGGATTTGCATAATTAAGTGTGCTTGGTAAAAAATTTCAAAAGGAACAAAACCCCAACATATTCTCAAAATTTCTCACGTTAGGAGTATCATGAAAATGTTTTAATGCATTGTTAATACACTCTAAAAACGTTTTTGCATTCATGCATAATGATCTCATATATAACCAATATATATTTTCGAAATGTTTGGATGAGCAAAAGCGAATAAAGGAGCGTTTAGGTTAACTCTTAGGTTTTAGATTAGATTCCAGTTAACCGCAACTCTACATGTGTTGCATATAGACACACACTAGACAATAATACTCAAAACCTTAATGTGTATATATATATATATATATATATGCTTAGATTTACTCTTATTATTGATTAGGTGAAGAAGATGCATAAATATAATGAGTAAATCCTCAAAACAAAACTCTATACACACCATCCTTTTAAAATATGTATTTTCTAAAAATATCTAATCGACCAATCCATGAAGGTACAATTGTTGATACAACATTCAATTCTAAAGACAACTTGGAAGAAATTCTTCACAAAGTAGGATTTAACTCCTTACTCCACTTAAGTGGAAATTTTTATCCAAAATTCATAATCTAATTTTATCAAACATTCAAACTTATTTTAATTGATGATCTTTGGGTCATATTCTTTAAAATAAATGGAAAAAGAACATTTGCGTCTTTTAGAGATTTTGGAACACTACTTAATCTTCCTTTTGAAGGACATTGTTTTTATAACAATGAATGATCACTTAAGTCTATCCTTCATCATAACTCTTCTCCAACCAAAGATCCTCTCTATATCGAACTTGTTCATCCTAGCTCAATAATCTACAACGTCACTAAAAAGCATCTGAATGACTTCAAGTTCGAATTTGATGATCCATGTAATCTCTTCACTAAAGAGATTTGTCATTTTTTAAAAATGACACATATTCTTATTCGCGAGAACATTATGTGCACCGTTGATATTGACAAAGATCACTTGTCGACTTGTGAAGCCTATATGCTCTAATGCATAAGCTCTTCCACCACTTTTAATATTTCTAACTTTATCATAAATTGAATAAATGATTTCAAGCATCGCCTGAATGGCATCTTGCCATATGGTCTTTTACTCTCAAAATTTCTCGACAAACTAACCAGGTACTCCCTAAATGATCATAAATACATCTCTTACCCAACAAAAATGAATCCTTTATCTAATCTCTCAAATGAGGAATTTTCGGAAGATGTTTGGTGTGCCCATCATAATCATCATAATTAAATTAGATGTTGCAAAAAAACCCCATGTAACATGATTACATTGTAGGACAAATTTGTCTGTAGAATTAAACTAGATATTATTATGAAATATCTTAGTATGTGTATAACTATTCTTAACTATATCTTATGCTTCTTCTTGCTTAATATGTATAATCTTAATTGCATGATGAAATTAATCTAGATTACCCATTTTATTTGGTAATTGACTAAATTAGTTGATTCTTGGGAAATAGGAGTTGTTAAAACACAATCCTCTCTAGCCTTCTCTTTTATGTACAAAATAGAAAACAGGGAATTCTGGAAAATTTTGTAACTCCCACAAAACGCCCCTCGTAAATAAGTGGCGGCCCCCTCATATATCTGGGACCGCCCCTAGTGTTCATGAACTTTTTACCGTTCCCTCTTTTTCTGTATCTTTGACCATCCCTACACTAGACTTTGCTAGTCTTTCTCTGTTTAGCCAAGCAATTTTTAGAATCTCTATCACCAACACCATGCTTTTCTTAAACTTCTTCTCCTATCCTATTATATAAACCCTCAATCTTCTTCACTCTTCATCATCTTACTACTTCTTCTCCTACTCTTCTTCATCTATCATGTCTTCTTCTCGAAAATCTTTTTACGACTACTCAAGATGACACCGAATGTCTATAGTAGACACTTGGAGACACAACAATCTTCTACCACCTGCACCTCCTCTTTCACCCAGCATTTCGCCACCACATTCTCTAAATATTGCCAATCCTTCATCTCCAACCTCTCAACCACCAAATCAAATTAGGGAGAAAATCGTGAATGAACTTAATCAACTTCATCACCTATCTAACATCATTGAAACCATGCTTCAACGTGTAGCAAATGCTTTTATACAAACTCCTCCGTCGCCACCTTCACCATCAACAACCATAATTTACCCAGCCTCAAATGACCAAGTCACTTTTCATTCTGGTTTTTATCATTGTTGCATGTACACCCGAACTCTCTTTCATAAGTTAAGAGATGACATTCATTGACTTGAGTCCCTCCTCACTCGTCTACCAACTCAAGTTCATGCTCCACCCAAAAATGCCTCACTAACCTCTCCTCTATCACCTCTACATTAATGACCACCCTTAGGTTAGAGCATCTCTTAGACATCAAGAATCATCTAGTCTAGCTCTAGTTTAAAATATCTCTCTATGTTATGCTTTTGATTTAGTCATGTACCATTCATACCTTTCAAGTATGAATTTGCCTTATTATTATGAATAAATGAATTTCTATTAATATGAGTGGCTTGCATACATATTTTTAGTTGGCTACTTCTTCCCTATTAAGCCATATCTTCATGTATATATATGTCATAATGTTGCTACTAGTTAGAAATATATCTTGCACTTGTGATTCTAACTCGATTTTGTAGCAATTGACCATAGCTTGATCCCTTGGTGCCTCAAATGAGGGGGAGTATACATCAAGGGGGGGGGGGGGGGCTTTAGCATCGTCGATTTGTTTCTCTTCTCAACTCGACGATCTACCTTTTTATATTCGACAAAAAAAGGGAGAAATAGATTAAAACTCATTAATAACTTATAAAATTTATTTTTATGTAAAATGAGTTTTTATTTTGTCATCATCAAAAAAGGGGAGACTGTTAATACAAATAATGTCTAAAAACGTTATGTATATTTTTCGACTCCTCTACGTTCTGAAGATGACAAAATGTAAAAACATTCTACGATAAAAATAAACGTTTACATTTTATTAATCGTAAACTTCCATTTCGACGTAAATTACTTAAGGTATGTATAAACAAATCATTAAACCGTATTAGTGATCAAGAAAATAATTTTTCTTGAACATTACATTTCTACAAAAGTATTTTTACAAGAATAAAAATATACAAATATTTTTTTTTTATTGAAGAAATGTTTTATTTAATTATAAAAATTCAAATCTGGGTTTTCTCCTAAAAAAGAAGCTTCTACACCAGATTTAACCTTCTTTACTAAAAGATAAAAATGAGAGCGTCTACCTAGGGACTGCCCCATGATAGGCAGGACGGCCCCCAGATATATCTAGGACCGTCGAGACTGCTCACAGGAGACGTTCCCAGTATTAGCTATAAATACTGCATTATTCTTTTGCAGATTTTAGATCTCTTTGCACAGATTTTTTAGATCTCTTTCTCTCACTAAAATCTTTTTTCTCTCTTTATAATTCTTGATCTCTAACATAGTTTCATATTGTGTCAAGTGATCCAATCTCTTGTTCTTCCTCCTTCTATCAAGTGCAAGAGAAGAACACTCGTATTCGCCAAGAAACGAAGTGTTATAGATTTGTAAATTTCTTCTATCTTATTTAAAATCCAAACCTCTATTGTTTAATCTTGTGTGATTGTGTAAATATGGATAGTGTATAAATCCGAAAGTGTTGATTAAGTGTCGGTTAATATTTTAGTCCTTAAAATACATTAGTGAAGTGGTAGATTGGTTCTAGCTAAGATTAGGACTCGACATTTAGCTTTGTTTCGGAAAACAATATAAGCGACGTGTAAACAATTTTATCCGCCTGAAGTTAGCTTGTTGACATAGTGAAATCTCGAGTCGGATACTCAGGAAGTGGACTAAGGCGAATAAGAGCTCCGTAGCCGAACCACTATAATTCTAGGTGTTGTGGTTTGATTGTTCTATCTCTTATCTTTTATTTATGTTCCTTATTTATTGTTTGTATTGTGATTGATTTCCATGTAGTTAGATATATTGATTGTTCATATCATTGGTTGATATCACATATACTCGAATCATACGTTTTTATAAACAAAGTTTTAAAACTTCAATTAACCGATAAACTATTCAACCCCCCCTCCTAGTTTCCACACACACGTCATTGATGCGGATGTTGTAAACGTTATGGAAAGCGTATATGGGGGGGGGGGTGAATACGTTTCCTTTTAAAAACATTAAATCTTTTGTATCAATTATTACATCACTCTTTGCCAGTCCCATAAATATATGGGGGGCCGCCTAGAACATCAAGGGGCCGCCCTATTTAAGGGACTGCCTCCAAAAGAGGTTTTCAGACTAGATCATTTGTATCAAATTACCAATCAAGTTTGACGCAATATGAGAAGTGTCGATAATGGATTTACAATAACTAGCACATATTCTACTAATATATCCACACTCACAATGTTTACTACAAGGAGCTACACAACCATGACAAACACAACATACACAACAATTCACACAATCATAAGCACAATGCAAGTGTAAAAGTAAAGCGACAAATGTAAAGACATAAGTAAAGAGAAAGGTAAAAGAAAATGCAAACCAAAATGATGATTTATTGTGGTTCGGTCACGAAGCTCCTCTTTGACCTACTCCACTTCTCGAGTATCCAACTCAAGAGTTACTTCACTAATCAACAAGCTCCCTTTCAGCGGAGAAAACCTTGTACCAATGCTTACATTATTTTTCGACATTAAGCTAGATGTCGAGTCCTTCTATAGGTACAACTAAACCCATTATGTTATATGGTCCAACATAACAAACCTTGTGTTTTATGGCCTAAACACATAAACCGCGTCACTTACATTATTTTCTGACACTAAGCTAAATGTTGAGTCCTAATCTTAGCTAGAACCAATCTACCACTTCACTAATGTATTTTAAGGCCCAAAATACTAACAAACCCACAATAAACCCTTTTGAATATGCATACCATTCAGATCTACACACTACTGAAAATTAGAAGACATGGACTCGATCTATATGTAACATATGTTACAAATAAACTAATTTGACTACATAACTTCGTATATTGACGATGACGAAAGTTCTTCTCTTGCACTTGAGGAAAGGAGGAAAGGATAGAAGATTTGATCACATTTAAAAAAGATTAACCAAGTTGAATGATCAAAGATTTAGAAAGATTTAGTAAGATCTAGAGAGAGAAAGAACTAAAAGAAAATCATGCAAAAGGGTTATGAAAATAGTTGGAGGTGACCTACTATTTATAGGAGCTGAAAAAAGCCTGTCAAGAAATGGCGATCCCAGATATATTAGGGGGCCGCCGGATATTTAAGGGGGCCGTCGGCCTATTTAAGGGACCGTCCCGACATACGCTCTTGTTTTTGTCTTTTTGTGGTGACAAACTTGTCTGTTGAAAGTTTAACATGTTTTGGGGGGGGAAAAGAACCAGATTTTAAATTTTGAAATAATTACCACATAAAATATTTCTTTATAATTAAAAAAATAATTTGTCTAATTAATTTTTGAAAAAATTATTTTGTTACATTTATAAAAATATAAAGTTTAAGACAAAAACTTATTTCTTTGTCCTACAAGTTTAATGCTTGTTTGTATATACCTTATGTGATTTACGTCGGGTGTAAACCGATGTCCGTCTTGATGCATACTTGAGACGTCGAGAGATGTTGATGTATATATGAATTAATGATTTGTGTAAACAAGTATCTTCCAAACAAATGTCGGTGTTGATGTAGACTTGAGACGTTGAGAAATGTAGATGCATGTATGCATTGATGATTTGTGATTACGAGTAACTTGCCCACTTTACGTTATGTATTACAAGTCACATGTTTGTCATCACCAAAACATAAAGAGATCGTATAGATTAAATATCATAATATTTGCACTAACAATCTCCCCCTTTTTGATGATGACAAAATATGTAAGCTATAGAACATAGTAAAGTTTAAAAGTTATTTGTTTACACTCTCTTCTCCCCCTTTTGTCGAAGCAAAAAGGTAAAATGTGGATTATGGTTGGAGCATATAGGTTGGCGGTATGAGAAGAAGGTAAGTGTGTAAGGTAAATATGTTAGAGGAATTAGAAGAAGGTAGGTGCTCCTAGTATATGTAGTGTGAAAGAATGAAAAGAAGGTGGGTGCTCCGTGTATATAGATTGAAGATATGAGGAAAAAGACATAAGAAATAAAGGTTGAAGGTTATTTTGTGTTTCTTAGATAGTTGAGATGAGGTTATAAGAAATGAGAGGAAGACATAAGAAGAAAGTAAGTGCTCTCGGTATATAGGTTGGAGGAATGAGAATAAGGGAGGTGGTTTGAGTGTATATGTTGAAGGAATGAGGAAAAGGTAGGTGCTCCAAGTATATAGGTTAAAGGAATGAGAAGAAACATGAGAAATAAGGTTGAGGTGGTTTTGTGTTTCTTTGATAATTTAGGAGAGGTCCTGATAGATGAGAAGAAGACATGATAGAATTGTAAGTACTTCAAGTATATAAGTAGAAAGTATTAGACGAAACCTGAAGGTTGAAGGTGATTTTAAAGCAGATGAGGTAAAGTATTTGGAGTATGGATGAGCCCTTCATCGTATTTGACAATCTCCAATCCTATCTTCCTATAAAGGTGAGCTTGCATCATCCTAGTGAAGTCTTCTATCATCATGGTTTAACCAACTCCATGCTATTTACCCACATATTTCTTAGCTCCCCCTTACTTATTGCATCCCCATGATAATATCATTCCTTGTATATTGACTCTAACGGATCATAGATCAAATAAATTACCATCGATGCTCAAGAAGTTTGATGTAATTTAAATGAGTAGAGCGCTTGCAAGTGCTCCCCCTCGCTGTATACTCCCCCTTGTTTGGGGAACCAAGGAATCAAGATATTGTTGTGCTACAAAACAAAGTTAGTAGACAAGTGCACATATATATACATATTATCAAACACTTTAGCAGGGAAACTAGACGATGCAACTTCTAGGGTTTTATTATTCTTAAAGTATGACACTTTGAAAGTGAGGAAGTAGGAACTAGACACAAGTAATCATTTATTTAAAGCAAACCTAAAATGATGTGAAATAAAAGAATCGAGACGTATGTTTTACGGAGAAAGATTAGAAGACTTTTAATAAACGAGAATGAGATCGTTTATTGATTGACACAAAAATGTTATGAGAATGAACTTTAAAAGTAGACGACATATCACTTAATATTACTTGGCAAATTATGTGTCAATAAATATATATGATTATATATATCTATATATATCATATATATATATATATATATATATATATATATATATATATATATATATTATATATATATATATATATATATACTTTAAAAGAATAAAAATAAGACGAGGATAGAGATGATGTGCTCTTGGATGTGAATGAAAATGATTCCATAGAGGCGAAAAGTGGGAAAGGATGAGCGATACTAAAGAAGGAACGTGTTGACGAGAGGTTGATAGAAAAGATTGATATATCATTTGAACTAACAATTGATGTGCATATGATCCTATCGAGACAAAGGTGGATGATTGAGAATTTAAAGGTTTGTTTGGTGTTTTGTTAGTTGACAATGTTGAGGAACAAAGTGGGATGTGAAATAAGGTGGTAGTTCTTTCATGGTGGAATAATAATGTGAGACTCAATAATGTGGTGACTCAATAACACTTGAAGATTGAATATCTTGTTTATGTTCTTCACTTTCTAGAAAGTGGAAAGTTTTGCGAAGGAGTGACATTTGCATTTCGAAAATTACTTAAATATTTCAGATGAAATAATTAAGTTGTCAAGGGATATAGGAGGATTTCTAATAGTAACAAGACTATTAGAAGAGAGAAAAAACGTTTAGAAGTGAGAAGAAACGTTAGAGATGAGGAGACTTATTAGAAGTGAGAATAAACTTTAGAAGTAGAAAGAATATCAGAAGTGAAACGACTACTAGAAGAGAGAAGAAACGTTTAGGAGTGAGAAGAATCGTCTATTTATTTGAGACAAGATGTATGCGAGATGTGAGGACCAAGGTTTGTATGTGAGGGGATTTATTGTGAAGTGATGGATTGTAAGTCTATCGATCGTAAGGAATGTGTTTGATAATGAGACGCATTTCATTATGAAATTCACTTGACTCTTGAAAACATAAACAACAATGCTTATGAACGTTGGGATATGAGGATGACCTATTGATCTTTAGAGAGATATTCGGCATAGGTTTGGGTGTAGAGTAGACGTCAGTTCGTATCAGAAGAGAGGAAGAGTTTGGTTATGGATTTAGAAAAGAATGAACGCTATTACAAGTTTGCTGCCGATGGTCCCATATATATCGATTGTTGACGAATTTTTTCGAACGTAGTGACATTTTAATTTGCATTTCGCTAATTAAAAATCCTTAAAATACTTTGGATGAAGTAATTAGGTTGTCACGACACGGAATGGAACATAGACTAGAATCGAGAGTTAGAAGAAAAGAAGAGACCGATTTACGGAATGTGTTCCATCATTCCTAAACCTAGATGAATATAATTTAATGATTCGCGGTTGAGGGGTAAAGAAAGAATGTCGACGATGTTATCTTCAGACGTAACCTTTTCTAATGGAGATGTTTCCTTTTGGACATTGTCTCGAAGGAAATGGTGACGTATCTTCGGTATGTTTCATACGCAAAAATAATAATAATAATAATAATAATAATAATAATAATAATAATAATAAAGAAAACCAACGAAGATGGAGGCGAAGAGCTTGACAATGTCAAGACAGATGGTGGTTAACGTACGATAAACTACACTTACAGAGTTATGTAGCTCTTCTCGAGCATTACGAATATTCATAGAACAATCACACGACGAGGTATACGGTTGTCTTAAAGGTGGTAGCAGAAATAGTAGAGGAAAGATATTAGCCATCTCTATGGTTGAAGAGGCGTGGTTAAGTGAGAAGGAAGAGGTGTAATCGAAAGACAAAGAGTGTTTTCGTCGAAGAGAGAAGGATGTTTTCGTCGAAGAGAAAAGGAGAGCGTTTTAGCTTATGTTGTTAAAAGTCTTGAATAGGGATTTTTGGACATGACATTTAACGTTTGCGATCACAAGTTAAAGATACTTGAATATTTCGGATGAAATATTTAAGTTGTCAAACCTACTTGGAGGAGTGTTAGATTTGTATCTAACCTTTTCTTGACAAAAGAGTGGATTATTTGGAAGAAAGCAAGATGATGATTAAGAGAATGTGTGAGTGAAGACTCTAGGAGATATAAAACCGTTTTATGACTCTTTTGACTTTTTACATTGTGACACGGATGCGAAGAAAAATATTCTAGTGTGAGAAGATATATACCTAGATGCATAAGATATATAGATTTAAGCATGTAAGTTTATCTAAGCATGCATCAACACAACAATCAACAAGATTAATGTGTAAGACTATATGACATTTAAATATAATTTGTCATACATTAAACTAACATAGTGTAGGTGCACAATTAACACGTAAGTCATGTAAAATGACGCATACAAAATGTAATAATTTTAAATTCAATCATCATGTAAAACTTGTTAGCATTTAGCACTTAGGAGCATGTGTTATTTAGATAAACTAAGAGATATTTGCGACACATGTAATTGCTCTTTCCTTAACTCGAGAAAGCTAAAGGTATAAATTATCTTGGGTATCAAACACTAGTACAAAAAGTGGATTTGGTCACACATGGGCAAAATGGAACGGCCACACATTCACATATTTATGTGGCTAAAGGTACCAAAATAGACAACATTTACTAATTAGCCACACATGAAAATTTCGATTGTGTGACCATTAGAACTGTATTGCCACACATTCGAACATTATGTGGCTAAAGGTAACTGGTAATATTATTTAGCCACATATGAATTTGGAACGCGTGACAAATACAAGTAAGCTTGAAGCATTAGTCACGATATACATATAAATAGTGACAAATATATGTCACACACTTGAACAATGTGACCAAATTGGCATATATGGTCACATGAAGTAATTTTTATGTGTCTAAATCATACAGTCAAGTTTTGTCACACATTATTTAAGGGTGACTGCTATCTTTTGCTAATTATTTGGCCACATATGAATTTGGAACGCGTGACAAATGAAAAGTAAGGTTGAATCATTAGTCACGATATACATATAAATAGTGACAAATATATGTCACACACTTGAACACTGTGACCAAATGCCATATATGGTCACACTAAACGTTTTGTCACACATTATTTAAGTGTAGCCAAAATCCAGTACATATGGTAACGTAACTTAATATGTGTATTCACAGTTTACTTTGTGTTAGCTTGCCAAAAGCTAATGTGTATAGTCACATTTACTTCTAGTACGATCATGTGACTATATGCCTTTATAATAGCCACAACAAATCACAAATGTTTAACTAAATTATGTTTATGGCCATATTTAAAGTGATTATATGTGACCAATATATTCATAATAGTCACATCGTGAAGTATTCATGTGGCTATTATTTAGAACAAAATGTGAAATCGGTCATCATTAAATTTCATGCTTTGTGTGACTAAATATTACAAAAGGCCACAAAAACATTCATGTGACCATTGGATGATCAATAGTCATATAAAATACATGTTTCTTCACTTTAAACAACATATGGTCACACTTATTAACATTTTTGGTCACGTATTACAAAAGGCCACACAAACATAGAATTCATATGGCTATTAGATAATTAATAGTCACACAAAATACACATTTTTTGGCTTTAAACAACATATGGTCACACTTATTAACACTTTTGGTCACTTCATGCTTAATTGCTTATAGAAACTGCTTATTAAACCGTGTCTTCTTCCCCCTCTGCTTATTTTCAAGTGTTTCACTTTTAATAAGGTTTTAATAAGTACTTTAGCCTGCAAATGCAATGTGTAAGTGCAATGTGCAAATGCTTGCTTGCAAATGCAAGCTGCAAATGCAATGTACAAATGCAATGTGCATATGCAAGCTGCAAATGCAATGTGCAAGCTGCAATAACACACAAACCAGACAATAACATCACAAACCAAACAGACCAATACATTAAATTTCATAAGGTTTTAAAGAGTACATAATCACCATTACATAAGTCACCATAAAGTTTGATTGCTAAACAAAACACAAACAAAAGCTAACATCTAATACATGTTAGACTACCATGTGAGACTACCCAAAAAACTTTGATCAAATGCAAGAGCATGATCAGCTTCCACATGACACCTTTCTTTTCCCCTTTGCCTTATCTGCACAAGTTTTTGATTTCCTGGCTCCCATTTTCTTTTCAATTTCATCCCATGTAGTAACATTTGGTAGTCCCAGCACAGATCCTGTGACTGGTACATGGCTATACATATTTGGTTTGTGTTTCTTGCAAACTGGTACATATTTACCTTTAGACATTGTAGAGTTAGAGTCAACAATGCAATCCTTGTTTGTGTTTCTCTTGTCTATGGTTTCCATGTCTGTGCTTTCATTGTTTGTGCTTGGAAAGTAGTTCCATGATAGATATTCCTCAATTGTGTTATATCCATAAGCATCTAGCAATCCTTGTGTTGATGGCCCATAAAATATAGGAGCAGTTGCTTTTGATGCCCCTTTCCTGTCTTCTGAGCTGTCTGAGCTTATCTCAATTATTTCTGCAAAAGAAAATTAAGAATAAGCAGATAACATCCTAACCAAAACACACATTTGTCAATCAAATAAGCAGATAACACAATTTAGAAGATAACATCCTGACTTCATTAACCAAACACAAACCATTCTAACATCATAAATTCAGTTACATGCATATTGTTTTAAAAGTAGATTAACATCTACTACCATTACATAAGGACCAAAATACCAATATACATAACATCATAAAGTAGATTAACATCACTTTCCACTTCTAAGGTTCCTCTTCCCTATCTTTACTTCAGCAAAAGTCATTGTTGGGGGTATCTGCACTCTAAAGGTCTTGCCTTTAATAGCATCCCAGGTTATAGCATTTGCAAGCCCAAGTACACAATTTGTTATTGGTACAGGGCTTTTGACAATGAGTGTTTTAGTTGATGCTTGTAGCTTAGCCTTTGACCCACATGCTTCTACTTTAGCCTTAGAAGATGCCTCAGATGCTTGTGCTTTAGCCAACATACATGCTTTATCCTTTTCAATGTCTTTCCAAGAAGGTTTTACATCACTTTCATTACATCTTAATTTTAAACCCTAAAACCTGCCATTGTCCTTATACTCATCTGACAAATAGTGGTACTATTTGAGCAAACTCTTAGGTGGTTCTGAAGAGTCATAATCTATCTCCTCATAAGTGCTAATTTAAGAAGTGCTATATGAGTCTGAGTTGGTGTTGTCTGAGCTACTATCTAAATTTACAACAATAATTTCTGCAAGGTAACAACAAAGTCTAAGCTATGCATACTTAAGGAAGTCTTCCTAATCGAAGCTCTGACTAATGTTGACAGCAAGATCAAAATCAGTGATATGATACAAAATGGTGTATGAGTATGGCCTGAGGAACGGGTTGCTAGCTATCCTAATATCCTTAGTATCCCTAACCCAACTCTGAACAATGTAGTTGATAAAGTATATTGGGTGACTAAAGATGGGAAGAAGGTGTTGGGATTAAAAGTCTTCTTGATGTTGTTTGAATTACTGCTGCTCATGTTTGTGTTAATGCTGCTCAGCTGGATTTAGTGATGCTCATGAACTTCAAAGAAAATATGCTAAGTGGTTACTACTGCTAGTACACAGTTACTACTGCTAGTGAATATTAGTACTGCTCAGAGATTAAGATTGCTTGAAGTTAATGCTGCTGAGAAGTTACAACTGTTAATAAGTTAGTACTGCTTATATGATATGTATCAAGTTATTTGTTTATGGAAAAGATTATAGATACTTAGGAAAGTATTGTAAGCCGACTAGGACTCTTTGGTGTATTAAAGTAGGATCAACAGAAGGTAAGATGGTCTGTTAATAAGATGTGGGATGATTAGAAGCAATGTAATAAAAAAGTGAAATAGGGGAAAGTTATTTAGTTTTCATAATGCATTCACAAACACTCCTTCATAATGTGGCTTACAATTTTGAAAAAGGTTAAATACTCAAGATAGACTTGCAACATGGTACCCTGGTAAACAAGTTGCTTGTTCCTTGTGTGAAATGTGCCCTGACTCACATGAATACTTGTTCTTTTTGTGTCCATTCTCTGCTAATGCATATGGGTCCAATTTTATAATCCAAACACCCCTAAACTGCTATGTGTTTAAGCATATAAGGAGATTAAAAAAAGGTTATCATTTTAAGAAACATGAGCAGATAAGCAACACACAGCAACACACATGAGCATTTAAGCTTGAAAAAAAAATAGATAGTCGACACACATTAGCATATAAGCTAAAAAATAAGCAAAAAAGTAATGAATAAGAAAAAAAAGAAGATAATAAAGTTACCATTCTGATTCGCCATGTTTGAAATTAGGGTTTATAAAAAAGTGTTAGGGATTACTGTAGCTGAAGATTTTGGTGGTTGGAATGAATAAACGTGTGTTATGAATTGGTGGAAGAGTTTAAGAGCGTAGAGGGGTTAGGCTTAGAAATTAATCTATTTTTCTTCCTATGATGAATAGGTTGCCCGACTGAGATGGTAAACCGCTTGACCTTTATCTTGGAGGTCGCGGGTTCGATTCTCGCTGGGCGTGATTCCTTTTTAATTTTTTTTTGATATTTTGAAAACCAAAAACCAAACACACCTTATCCATATCAGCTTATCAGCAGATTTAATAATCAGTTTTAAAGCCGATAATAAGCAGAATTAAGCAGTTTATTAGCAACTTCATGACTCATCCTGGGCATCGCCCGAGTTTGAAAGCCTCGTATACAAACATATAAACCAAACAGGAAGTAAAAAATTAATAGATAAAATCAAATCCTTCACAAGAGTATTTGCAGCAAAACAAAAGCTTAAAAAGGTTCTGCACAGTACAAACATAAATCCTTAAACAAGTACAAAAAATCAAATGTCTATATGCTTTAAAAGAACGGGTGAAATATGATAAAGGTAGAGTGTGACAACTTGAGCATGACATGGTTCACTTGGATTTTCGTATAACACTAACCCCACTGTTCTGGTAAACTTTGCCATCATGACATTTCGTACGAAAGGTATACCCATTGATGTTATATGCATCGTATTTCACTACGGTGGCGCGTGGTCCATATGATATCCACCTTACAGTTTCTGATACACTTTCTTTGGAGATCGCTAACTCTCTCTCAACCTGAATTTCATTACAAGTATATATTAGCTTCAAATTGAAGGAACAACAAACAAACAATTATAAATAACATACGATTAATTACCTCTTTGCGTAACCACTTAGCAAAAGATTTACTGTGCTCATTCTCCAGAAATGCTATTCGTTTACCCAGGTTTTCTGTTTTCAAAACTTGCTTGTGTCTCCTGAAACAATGTCTTTGATTATTATATTTGATAGAACATTTTAAGTAACGAAATAGACATGTGTTAGTAATACTTGTTGGGATTAAAAGTCTTCTTAATGCTGTTTAAATTACTGCTGCTCATGTTTGTGTTAATGCTGCTTAGCTGAATTTAGTGCTGCTCATGAACTTCAAAGAAAATATGCTAAGTGTTTACTACTGCTAGTACATAGTTACTACTGCTAGTGAATATTAGTACTGTTTGTTAGTTAGTACTGCTAGTTAATAAGTTAGTACTGTTTGTTAGTTAGTACTGCTTATATGATATGTATTAAGTTATTTGATTATGGAAAAGATTATAGATACTTAGATTTATCTAATATAACTAAACCTTAAACAAGCTTAAGGAATTCGATCTATTGAAGTGGGATCAACAATACTTACTCGATATACGGTACAATTTCATCTGTATTCTGTATTACATACAAATGTGCTTTCTGAAAGAGTTTCGCAGAAACTTCACTTGATTTGCCGGCCGACAATGGTATGCAGATTACGTTAATTATCGCTGATGAAAGAGGAAATCGCTGATGAATTTCCGATGAACATCTTATGGCATTGAAAACCATGTTAATTATCTCGTTGGAAAAATTATACCTCTGAATTGGACAGCTGAAAAAGAAGAAGATTTTTTTTCTCTCAAGTG